>PVHX01009631.1:0-75055 GCA_004024805.1 Geosciurus inauris | reverse complement strand
GTGTACTCTTGTCATTTCACTTCAACTGCCTGGCAATTGCAATTTAAAACTGAAGTCTTTATACTTATGCAGTTTCCTAAGCTCTACTCAAAACAAACATGAAACCAGGTAGATCAATGACACCAAAAAATGATTTTCAGACATATCTACACCCTCAAGCTTACTTACTAGGTCTGATTTATCCTTAGCCCTGTCTTCCATTCTTGTCACTTTTGGATTTTTTTTCTGCCTTCTCCTTCCTTACAATCTTGGGACTTAGCTTTACTTCAAGTAAAAGCTGAAACAATTAGGAGTGAGTATGCTCAACTTCTTATAGCTTTTACTTATTAACATAACCCTACACATATTTTCATTTTTCTTCTGGTCTCAGCTGAAAAGGAGTCAGTCTTATGTGACCCCATTTTCACTGGGTCATTTAGTCTCCTTCAAGGCAATGCCCTATTAGATAGTTCTTCTCCTCTCTTCCCATCCAACTCCCTCTATTGACTTTGTGCTCAGTCAATAAGCTTGCTTCGTTGAGACTCCTTACCAATCCCCTGCAAGCATCTCCATCCCATAGATATCTGCATCAAGAAGTATCACTCATCCACCTATGCCATCTTCCCTCTTTTTTCTTGGGTTCATTCTTCAATCCATTTTTACCCTTTCTGGAAACTGTTCTGAAATCAAGCTATAATCTCTGTGTGCCAAAGTCTGGATGTACTTTACAGACTTGACTTCATTTGAGACTTTATTACTCATCTTTCTTGGCTTCTATGTTCCCAGTGAGTCTTTTAGACTTCAAATTCTGTCTTGTGAGAATCTTTCTGCATTCATTTAATCTCCCCAAACCTCACCCTTTCTCAAAGCAGTCTTTCCCTGGATCCTCTTTCCACTGTGTTGGCTGAGTGTCCATTTCCTATCCTGATGCCATACCGTGTCTACAGTGTCATTTTCCCAGTGCAAAGCTTTCTTTCTTTCTCCAGACCTTTCTCATTAGCATTAACTCTTGTATGCTATTAACTGCTATATTATACTAAAGATATTTGTGTCTGTCTTCTTCAGAAAAATTATACATACTGGGATGGCAGATACCTGATGTGCTTATCACTGTTTACCCCATAACACCTTGAACATAAACAGTGCTCAAGAATTACATTAAATGAGCCGGGCCTGGTGTCGCACACCTGTAATCCCAGCACTTTGGGAGGCTGAGACAGGAGGATCGCAAGTTCAAAGCCAGCCTCAGGAAAGGCGAGGTGCTAAGCAACTCAGTGAGACCCTGTCTCTACATAAAACACAAAATAGGGCTGGAGATGTAGCTCAGTGGTCAAGTACTCCTGAGTTCAATTCCCAGTACCAAAAAAAAAAGAATTACATTAAATGCAAGTTTCATATACTCCTAGTGGTTTAGTCTACATTTTTCAAAAGTCAGGCTGCACCTAAAATCACCAGGAAACGAATTAATTACATTACATGTCATTGCTATTCTGGGATACCTTTTATATTCCTGTTGTGTTACTAGGCAGTAAAATTTCCTTCTCACAGAAAGTTTTCTTCCTTTACACTCAGATTATTCAGCATACATTTACTGAAAGAAAGGAAGATTAATATCCATGAATCACTTGCATAAACATTTTTGCCTTAGAATCCTTCTTGCCTTTCATTTGCCTGCAAGACACTTTCCACATTTCCTTTTTATTTTAAAAGAGAGGAAGAAAAATTGTGATTAAATGTCAACAAATGGCCACCTTTTTCTCTTCTAGGGTAAACACTAAATGAATCAGAACCACCACCACCATGCCTCACAGGAAATTTACTCAGGTAATTTACTCAGGGTATATTCCATTGTGTGCACACCCACAACCAAGTCATGCCCTTCAGTTCTAATTGAAGGAGTTCTCTTAAAAAATCTCGTAGACTTAGTGCAGTGGCACACACCTGTTATCACAGCAGCTCAGAAGGATAAGGCAGGAGGATCACAATTTTGAGGCCAGCCTCAGAAAATTAGCAAGACCCTGTCTCTAAACAGAAATCAAAAAAATTTCTAATGGTATAAGGAGTCTGTACTTTGAAGTTGGAATACTGGTGACCAGTTTCCATTCCAGTTCTTTTTAGCCTAAGGTCTTCAGGCAAACTAAATAATATTTCTGAAATTTATATGCATTGTGATAATAAAAATGTTTCCCTTATGACAGGGTACATGTTAGAATTAAATGAGATGATGCTTCCAAAAGCATTTTGAAAATATAATGCGTTATTCAAATACTGACTTTTATTTCCAATTTCCAATTTACTTCTTTGGATAACTTTTCTGTTTAGCTCACTAAATTATTCTCTTGGATCCAATTAGCACTTTTTATCATTATACAATGATCTAGATTGCTATGTTAATTTTCTATATATCCTCTCTCATAATGGTTCACCATGTAGACAGTACCAAGGAAGTTAAGTTTTTCCTGCTTGGAATCTACTATGTAGTTTATTCCTTGACAGATTTATTTTTTCTGATTGATTCTTTATATGTTCTCTAAGCTTTATACCTCAGCACTAGAAAATTACCTTGGGGAACATTCTTATAAATTTACTAATGACACCTCAGTGACTAATGCTCGATACAAACCAGATGAAGAAAATAAGCATTCACTGCTGTAATGTACTTTGAAGCCCTTACCTTATTGCAGTCACTCTGGGGCCCAACAAGTATTACACTCATATTTAATTGAGTCGGATGGTCTTAGAGATTTGGACAAATAACATTTTATTCATTAGAATTCAGTTTTTTTTTTTTTTTTTTTAATTCATTAGAATTCAGTTTTTAAAGCCATTTCTCTGGCTTCAACATTCCGTAATCAGTGGTCCAAAACAGAGTTTATTTTAGTCTTTGTCAATGACTACCTCACATAAAGCCTATAGTGATAACATTCTATTAATTAATAACTTTTGTGAAAACAGTACCTATTAAAGTAATCATCTAGTGCAATCTAGACATGCTATATACATTCAAATATTTGAATTTGGTTTTGGTAACATTTTAAAAATCATTTGTTTGAACAATGTCTAATAAATTCCTCTTGTACACTAAGCACAAAATATATTTTCTTTGATATATGAAAAACAATTTAAATACATGTACCTGTGGATATAATATTAAAGCTCTTATAATTTAAATTGAAAATTTAGCCAAACTATATTGCTATATTGATAATTTTTTTTTTTACTTTTCTTCCCATTATGTATACCTACCTTTACAGTGTAAGAACAGCCAAATTCTCTTCAACAAACTGAACATGAAAAGTTGTGTGATATCATGATGGATGTATAACAAGATGTAGAAAAAGTAGAGTAGGAGTTTGGTTTAGATTTGTGAGAAAGACGATTTTGTTGTTAAAGACACAGGAATTCTAAATACCTTCTATTAAACTTAGGATTCTTGGTGATAGAATCCTTTTGTTATTGATTCCATAAACAGTATGCTTTCTAGGATCTGCATTCCAAAATATATTTTTCAACAATGAGGTGCACTCATTATATTGTTGAAGGGGCTCTTCAGCGTGCTACAATCCCCCAGGCATATCTCTGCACTTGTATTTTATATGTACACTATTTATGTGATTTTTCATTTAGGTATAAGTTTTAAATGCAAGACTTTTCTTATTCATCTTTAAAACTGTTGCACCTAACCGTAGTGTTGGGCACACATTATGTACAGAATAAAATCAGGAAAGATTAAGTGAATAAATTAATAAATAAATCATAGTCTACTGTGTAAAGGTAGTATTATTGCTATTGATTTTGACTCACTCTCCTTATTTATTTATTCATTCCACTTATCAAAATTCTAAGTGAGAATATCACTGTAATGTTTTATAGACGTAAATAAAATTTATTTGAATCTTCATCAGAAACTTCTTAATCACAATTTGTATCCAGTGGTATGCTCATAAATCTTTAAGAGCTAGCTCTCGAGAAAAACAAAGAAAAGAATAAAAATTAAAAGTCTTGATTTGTAGCCTTTGCTGACTTCTGTGGTATAATCCTCCCAACATAGCCAATTTTTAGTTACCAACACCATGTCCCTGACACAGAGTAGGGAGGAAATAAGAGCAATTGGCTCTCCTGAGTGTCCAGGACATTACCGGCTGCTCCTTTACCACATCTTACATTACTCATTTCAGCTGGCTTTGCTGAATTGCCTTATGCTACAGGTTTTTTAAGGACTCACTTCTATGCACAGAGGTAATAAATCAAAGACATTAGGATGGTAGGTTGCTGGGTTCCTTAAAAACATTATCCTTAAATACAATCATTAATATTACAAATAAACCACAAGAAAAATTACATGTACTTTCTTCCAGGAAACATATTTAAAAACTCATATAAAAAGTAAAAGAAGCCTGAGATGAATACCTTTGGAATCTATTGTGATTTGTGTCAAGTACAGGCTGTATTACAGTTAATAATTTCATCCTTTTAGGTGGAAAAAAAAGTGACCATTATCTCTGAAAATCCTTTACTGATTTATGTTAACTACTTCCTTCCTTATTTTTCAATTAATTTAAACTTAGCTTGTCTCTCCTACTAAAACCTCAGAACTTTAAACATTTGAGGTAAACCACATGTTTACATATTGATGCGTTTTAGGCATCCTGGTTTCTGGCTTACAGTTATTGGCATCAAATGAGAAAAGACCAGATCAGCAATTCTTCAGACCAACTGAGGTCTTAAAGAAATGAAAAGAAACAAGAACTATTTAGTCCATAATCTGACTTCTGGTGATTCATTGTATTCATTTTTGCCAACACCAGTATAAAATATTTTACTAGCAATCAAGTCCTGTAATTACTTTAAATCATGGCAGTAGTCAATATACAAGGGAGAAAAGAGATTCCAGATAGACATTGGCAAAGGTCTTTCATACTGGCAAAAAGTATTTGAAGTTGAACTTTAAAATCTTTGAACATCATTTTGATAGTCAAAATTAAACACATTGTTGGCAATGTGTTTCTGATTTTACTCTCTACAAGTAAACTTTGAAGTTCACTGAACAGAATCATTTTCTTCCAAGAGTTCAAACTTGGGATTTTTTTCTAAAGAAACAGAATAATTTATTGAATTCTTAGTGTGTATGTGAAATTCAAAAGTCATAGCCCCACTAAAAACTAAAACAAAAAACTGTAAACAAAATAAACATCTTTGAGCATGTGTTTTAGTCCACTTAGGCTACTGTGACAAGATACCTTAGACTGGGTACTTGATAACCAATACAGGTTTATTGTTCACAATCCTGCTCACAGATTAAGGAATCAGTAGATCTGGTGTCTGGTGAGGATACATTCTCTGCTTCAAAGACGGTGCCTTCTAGACATGTCCTCACATGGTAGAAGAGACAAATTCCTGTAGGCCTCTTATGCAAAAGCACTAATGCCCTTCATGAGGAGTGGAGCCTGAGGACCTTATGGTCTTTGAAAGGCCCTACCTCTTAATACTAGTGCATTGAAGATTATATTTTAACATGAATTTTAGGGTGCCACAGCAAACATGGGCTATCACAAAGATCTAATTACAAAGACAGGCTGCTGCTATTACATTAAAGTTATGTGTAAATTTAAAATAAATCAGTGTATTTTAAAATTAATTTGTATTAGATTACACAAAAAAAGAAACTGTAAATATCAGGTGAAATGGATTAAAAAATCAGAAAATCCTAGGGCTCTTAAACGAAAGTGCAATAGCCATGTTCATTTTTGTAGCATGATGAATCATCAGGGAAATGTTAATTATAATCATGACATCTGTTTATTAAACTTTATTGAGACAAAAATTGCATGATATATTTAAGCATTGATGTAGTCATATATATATGATATATATATGACAAGAAAATTTTCACTAACAAGCATTCTTATAATTCTTATAATTTATAGATATCCCATTTTTATTTTATTAAATTTATGTTTTGCCAATTTGCCTTAGTTGAAATTCCAAAAGGCATGCTTTTCATTTGCCTTACTTTCAAGATAACAATTATTTCTTCATAATGTTGCTGTTCCACGTAACTGGTTGTTAGCATGTGAAAACTTTTTGAATCACTTATTTTAAAATGAATTCAGTTATTAATTAAATGGAAAAGATGATTTGGCCTTCTTTAATCCTAATATGTCTAGACTTCAGCATTCTCTATTATTTCTATTCTCAAACTTACACACAGAATTGATTAAATGAAAGTGTGAGCAATTAACATGATAGAGAACTATTTTAATAAATTTAAAGTAACATACATAACAGAACTAAGGAGAAAAATCTTTAATGTTATCGGGCAACAATTTTCTAAATCAAAGTTGTTTCTAAATAAGTAATGTCTGTGTACATTTGTATCACATAAATGACAAACCTTCTGAATAAAGGAATATGTAGTCTTAGAGAAAAATGAATACGACAACACTGCTAAGTTTTTTGACTATTTTTCATGTCCCAAAATGAACTTTGCTAAGCACTTTCAGAAGTTATTTTGGGTAATTTTCACAAATTTTCATAAAATGGATATTGATATGATTTGCAATTACAATTTAAGAATTCATAGCTCAGGCCAGGTACAGTAACTGCACACCTGTAATCCCAGCAGCTTCAGAACTGAGGCAGGAGGATCACAGGTTTAAAGCCAGCCTCAGCAATTTAGTGAGCCTCTAAGCAACTTACGGAGACCTTGTCTCAAAATAAATAATAAAACAGGCTAGGAACGTGACTCAGTGGTTAAGTGCCTTGGTTTCAATCCCTGGTTACCAAAAAAAACAAAACAAAAAAAATCTGAAGCATAGAAAAGTTAACAACTTGCCAAAAGCCATAAAGTTGAAGAGTGCTAGGCTAGAATCACACCTATGTCTGAGATGCCAGAGATGTGCACATTCCAAAATAACACAACTTCCTCTGTGACATTTTAGTATTTGTCTCTAAATGCTAACGTTCTGAGGTCAGCAAATGATGGCTTATGGGTCAAGCCAAGCCTGCTGACTATTTTGTGGGAACAGTCACGCTTACAGATTTATATACTATCAGTGGCTGTTTCATGTACAGCAATTGCAACAGAGACCATATGGCTTGCCCAGCCTAAAATGATCACTGTCTGGTCTTCTTGAAGTTTACTGACTGGTGCTCTAGATTTCCAATATAAAACTTGAACTCAATATTCTATGGCCATAGATATTAACTGCATTTTCTATTCATCTCAGTTTCTAAATAGTTAAAATGTTGGAAATATTCATTATTTATTTAATAAATATATCAAAATTATTTGAATAAAATCTTAAGTCTCAACAGTTGTCCTAAAGCAAATAAACAAATGTAAATTACCATCATTTATCACAAAATTAGTCTTCTCATATAAATCCTATAATAAAAGTGGCTATTTTATATAAGTGAATTATTTATTGCTATTATGTATCAATCTAAGAACTTCTCTAGTCCCAAAGGACCAAAACATGGCTTTTCTGTTGCCTCCTTGATCTTGGACTTTCCAGCTTCTGGAACTGTGAATTATATATTTGTATTATATACGTCAACCAGCCTAAGATACTTTGTTATAGCAGCCTGAGTGGACTGATATACGTGATTGGCATAGTATTGGCACCAAAACAGACATGAAGAACAATGGTACAGAATAGAATACACAGAGAACAAACCCACATAGTTATCTCATACTAGACAAAGGCGCCATAAACGTACATTGAAGAAAAGATAGCCTCTTCAACAAATGGTTCTGGGAAAACTGGAAATCCATATGTAGCAAAAAACTCAACTCAAAGTGAATCAATGACCTGGGCATTAGACCAGAGATCCTGCACCTACTAGAAAAAAAGTAGGCCCAACTCTCCATCAGGTTGGCTTAAGAACTGAATTTCTCAACAAGACTCCTAAAGCACAAGAAGTAAAATCAAGAATCAATAAATGAGAGGGTATCAAACTAAAAAGCTTCTTCATAGCTAAGGAAACAATCATGAACATAAATAGGGAGCCTAAAGAATGGGAGAAAATTTTGCCATCTGCACCTCAGATAGAACATTATTCTCTAGGGTATATAAAGAACTCAAAAAACAACACCAAAAAAATAAATAACCCAATCAACAAATGGGCAAAGGAACTGAATAGACAACTCACAGAAGAAATATAATTTGTCAACAAACACATGAAAAAATGTTCAATACCTCTAGTAATTAGAGAAATGCAAATCAAACTACACTGAAATTTCATCTCACTCCAGTGAGGATGGCAATTTTCAAGAATACAAGTAACAATAAATGTTGGCAAGAATGTAGGGAAAAGCATACATTCATACATTTCCATTGGGACTGCAAACTGGTGCAATCACTCTGGAAAGCAGTATAGAGATTCCTCAGAAAACTTGGAATGGAACCACCATTTGACCCAGTTATCCCACTCCTTGGTCCAAAAGATTTAAAAGTCAGCATACTATAATGACATGGCCACATCAATGTTTATAGCAGCTTAATTCACAAGAGCTAAGCTAAGAAATCAACCTAGGTGCCCTTCAACAGATTAATGGATAAAGAAAATGTGGTACATATACACAATGAAATATTATTCACCTATAAAGAAGAATGAAATTATGGCATTTTCTGGTAAATGGATGGAACTGAAAACTATCATGCTAAGTAAAATAAGCCAATCCCAATAACTAGAGGCTGCATGTTCTCTCTCATATGTGGATATTAACATACAATAAAGTGTGGGAGGGAAGAATAGAAGTACTTTGGATTAGACAAAGGGGAATGAAGGGAAAGGAGGAGAGATGGGAATAGGAAAGAGCTTAAAATGAATCAGACATTACTTCCCAATGTTCATATATGAATACATGATCAGGGTAATTCCACATCATATACAACCACAAGACTGGGAATTGATACTCAATATATGTATAATATATCAAAATACATTCTACTGTCATGTATAGCTAAAAAGAATAAATTTTTTTAAAAAGATGGTTATGGTAGTAATTTTGATATTGTAAGTACTTAGTCTTAATAAAAAAAGCTTTCAGCAAAAAAAAAGAGGATTACACTTTAAACAAAAAGGTGTCATAAAATAGCTGATGTAACTCCAAAGAAATCAAAACAAAACTAAGTAGGATTTGCTTTGTTAAAATGGTATAAAGTAATCTATGAATATTGGCTTAAATTTTATTTAAAAAGTTATAAGAATTATTAGGAATGATAATAGTTACTTAGGAAATAATGGAAAAAACACTTTATTATAAAGGATGACACTATCATTTTGAAGGTTTATATATTTGAAAGTATATTAATATTTTATTTATTTAATAAATATTAATAGGACACAGATTAAGTGTCCTGTTACTGACTCTGTGATTTTTATATTAGCATCTCCATTTTCACGCACCTATCACTTTCTAATCCTATGCACTCTTCGTCTCTACCACTACTAATTTACTGATTCCTAATATCATTGGCAAATCTGAAAGCTGTTTCTCATCATCAATCCACTTGATTTTAACAACATTTAATACTTTAAATCACCTCCAGGAATCTTTGTTTTTTGCTAGATTTAATAGCACTCTATTTTTTTAAATTCTACTATCTAATGCTTATCTCTTCTTTCCTTTTCTGTTTTCCTTCTTTAAGTGAAATTCACATATTTAATTTAAATTTCTTTAAAACTTTATCCTCCATGCTATGAGTATGATTCTAGTATTGAGCTTATTTTCCTGGCATGCTGGTTTTTTTATGGTGGGCTGGTGAGATCAGATGGGGCTCATGTGGCTCTTGCTCAACTCATTCCTCCTGGCAATTAACAGGTGAGATGCTGGAGGTTAACAAAGTAAAATCCTCAGGATCTCACTTGCACTCCTGGTCATAAGAAGTAGATGAATCCTGCTACGTGAGTGCTTGTGGTTCACATGACCTGTCTCAGCTCCAAACACTCCTGGTATACTATAGCTGCTTACCTGAGTCTTCTAAAAAGGGAAATCTACACTATGGCCCAATTTCTTTAAGGTTAGTAGGGTTCTCATCTCTCTGAGCCTCCCCTGATTCTGTACCACATTCAGAAATATAAAACCTCCTTTTCTATAAGGGCAGAAAGATCTTGAATCATCATTGTAAGATTATGTTCTGGTTTTGTTGTTGTTGTTATTACTGAGACAAAGTTGATTCACACTATTAAATACTTTTATAAGAATACATAATTATTTTAATCTGATCCTCTATAGTATCTTCCAAGATGTAGTTTCCATATGACAAGATTCACTTTTCAACTGACAATAAGCATGAATCATTTCCTTACACCAGTTAATTAGTTTGGTTAAAAGCTACTGAAAATAGAAGCTTTTAAGTATAAATGTCTTTCAGTCTCATCTATCTGAATAAATGCATTTCAAAAATATTATAAATCACAAGTCCTGGTATAAGTAGCTGCAAGATGGACCAATAGGTAAATAAAAAATGCAGAATCACCCTTTCTCTGTATTTTTCAATAAGATAGTGAGTCAAAAATATCTGCTTAAAAAAATCAGCAGGACTACCTGAGGAAATAAGTATCAATTTTTCTTCCTTAACCTAATCACTTGAATCTTTATTGTGATTTGCAAGCAATAGTGTCAAATTCATGGTCTTTGTAGTGATTTAAAAAAACTCATCAGATATCCTTTTTATCCAACTATAATACAATTATATTCCTCTATTTCTTTAAGGATGCAGCTATGAATAAAACATTTTTCCTTTTCCTCTGGTGGATGTCAGAAAAGCTTTTACAGAAGAGATGACAGCAAAGCAGAATTTTGAAATGTGAATTGCAGTCAAATACAATTTTTCCTATAAGGTAGGTGTGACTTGGAAAATAGAAGTTTTCATGAAGAACCTAATCAGCTTGCTCACAATCCTCCCCAAATCACCCACCCATAAGGACTTGCTGAGCACCTGCATGCCTGATACTACATCAGCCCCCAAATAGAGCTGATAAATATCTCCTCACCTCTAATTATGTGCAGAGTTTGTGAGTGTTTTATAGACTTTGGAGAAATAAAAGGAAATATGATGAGAAGGAATCAAGAATTCTTTTGAGGAGGAAAGTATCAAAACACAATAAAGGCTGATCTTTATATGCTATTTTTCTCATCTGAGAATCCCTGTTGATTAGCTTTTTAATGTTCTTTAACGCATCAATTTATATTCCTTTTCAACCTGGAAGCACTTTAAAATACTTAACTGTAGTAAGTCATCAAAAATAAACTAAACAATGTTCAGTAGAGTTTCAACATTAACATGTATATTTGATTCCTAATAACAACTAATTTATCTTTTATAAAAGTATTTTTTTAACAGTGCTACGAGTCAAACTTCCTTATACTAGTCTATCATACTAGCCATATGCTTTACCCCTGAACTATACCCACAGTCCTGACAATAGATACTCTGGCATCTGTACAAAGCCCAACTTCAGCTGTGAGTTGCAGTGCTGCTCTAGATCATAGGTTATATATTGAGCAGTCATAATTTTTCTGAGCGTCAAGATACTCATTTGTAAAATGAGGGGTTTATTTTGCATTATTATTAAATTACTTCTTTCTTTTTTAAAACTTACATGTTCATACAATTGCTTTACAATCATGAGGGTTTGCAAAGTTATACCATAAAGTGCGGTTTACTAGGACTAGTATTGTCTCTATCAGAACCTAATGTTAAGAATTAATATTACCAAACAAGGCTGATCTGCAGAATCAATCACAGAACATAAATAGCTTATAAAATCAGTGAAATTTCAATAAGAATTGATATTAGGTTTATTAAAATATATGAAAAGCTGATCCTAAAATCCACAAAGAAGGATTTTTTTAAAAATCAAGACAATTGTGAATAATAGCTAATTACTGAGTCCTGAGTATTTGTTAGGCATAATGCTCTACTTTAAAAAGCATATTTAATTTTTTTTTTTAGTTTTCTTTTTAGTTGATGTTCTTTTATTTTTATTTATTTATATGTGGTGCTGCTAAGGATTGAACCCAGTGCCTCAAACATGCTAATCAAATGCTCTAACCACTGCACACAACCCCAGCCCTGCACATTTAATTTTTGAAAAATAACTATGATGTGAGAACCATTAATGTTTTTATCTTGCAAATGAAGATGCTGAGGCACAGAGTCTAAGTAATTTGCCAATGTCATAGTGTTAAGAAAGAATAAAAATGGGATTTGAACCCATACTCTATGCAGATAGAAAAATAAGGAGAGCTGACTTACTAAGTATCAAATTGAGGTGAAATTAATATGCAATAATTTGGGTGTAGTGATAAATAAATAGAGAAATCTAGGTGAAGAGGTGGCCGAGAAACAAATATAGCATAAGGCAGTTCAGAAATTCTCATGGGAGAGAACATGGATTATTATTCTTGAAACATTAGTTGTTCAATGTGAAAAAAAGACATGAAGAAGTACTTTATATTACATGTAAAATTGTATTTTATATTTAATAAATGCCTGGTTTAAAAATAATAGCTAAAGAGATCTGACTGGGATAAACTTCTTAAATGATTCACATACACATTAACAACAAATGAAAAGTGTCATTCATTTCACTGCATTGCAATTTAACATTGTTGTATGACATATATATAAATACAAATAATATATATTAAAATACAACATATAATCTTCAAAATTATATTTGTATTACTGATAAATTACCAAGATTTAGTGTGCATGAAAAGCTTCTACAAGTAATAACAAAATATAAAATGAGTCAATGATTTGAAAAGACATAATCACAGAAGAAAAAAGTTAATTTTAACTAGTGTATTTTATAAATTCAATATTACTAGAAATTAAGGAACTGTTTATTAAGCAATGATATAGAATTTCACATCCATCAAATTGGCAAAATATGTGTGTATATATATATGTAAGGTTACCATACATATATGTCATATATCATATATAAGTATATACATACATACATACATATGAAAATACCAAATATGCATGGGTTTGGAGAAGCCTAACCTTGTCTACATTGTTAATAGGCATGTATATAATTGTTTTGACTTTGGAGAACAATTTTATCCAATGTAGCTAGGCTTCCACATACACTAAGAATAAGTTCTTTTTTGTGTATTGATAAAAATTGAAATATTATTTGAATATTAAAAAGTGAAACAACCTGAATTTTGAGGAAGAGAATTGAATTAATAATTATCAAATATTGTGTAGTATATATTTTTAATATACTATATTTACATGTATTAACATAGATAAATCTTGAAATTTTAACAGAGGAAAAGAAAATTGAAAAAGAATATTTATAACATGATGCCATATGGAAATATTTAAAATTAATTCTGTGTTTGTGTATATATGACTATGGGTATAAATTTAGTTATTCATGATGAAAACAAGTTCTTCAATTTCATACTAATATTTTAGTTCACTTTAGAATAATTTACTTTCCTTTTAAAAATTGATGCTGTGAAAGACCAAATCAAGTATTAAATGTGGATGGTAGATACAGAGTGCCTACTGTCGTATACCCTTGCTATATCTTTTAAATATTTCACAATTGAAGCAAATTAAAAATTTTAAAACTTTAAGCTAAATGGAAGCAATGTAGATTATATAGTTTTGACTTTCCTCTGGTCCATCTGAAAGACTAAAAACAAACTTTTAAAAAATATCATCACTGATAACAGAAGCTTTGATTTCCACAAAAATATTTTTAAATCTACATATTGAAAATTCAGAGATTAACTGCATTTCAACATTTGTAGAATAAAGTATATATAGGGAAATGTCTATGCTTTGAAATAAAATACAAAACAAAGATGTAATGCAAAGCAATTATCAAATAGTCTGTAAAATTTTATAAAATATCCTGTTCATGTATATATTTTGATTATATGTACATACTTTAATTTTTCATTTTAAAATATAGTACCTATATTTTACTTTTTAAATACTGTAATGAGCTGAATAGTGTATCTCCAAAATTCTTGCCAACCTGCAAGTTCAGAATGTGAACTCATTTAGAAAAAGGTTATTTGCAAATATCATTGTTAATAAGAGGCCATACTGGATAAGAGTAGATCCTAAATTCAATGACTGGTATCTTTAAAAGAGCACAAGAAGACTGAGAGACACGTACAGAGAAGAAGACACATGTGATGATACAGGTAGAAACGGCAGTGATTGCCAGCAGCCACCAGAAAGTAGAAGAGAGGCATGGAGCAGCTACTCGTCAGAGGATCTCACAGGAACCAACAAAACAACCATGACTACAACTTGATTTTGGACTTCAGGCCACTTAAACTATGAAAGAATAAATTTCCATTGTTTATAAGCCACTCAGTATGTGGTAACTTGTTATAGAACTCCTCAGAAATCAATACAATTTTTTTCCAATAAAATAAATTGGAATTACATGGAAATACAGTTGATTTTCCTGCTGAGGCATGGAAAAACTATTCCTATTGTGCCATGCATACCCACAAATATGCACACATATAAACACACACAAAGGCAGGAATGAGTAATGTCAAAGAAACCCAGAAGCCAATCTGAGTACCCAATGGCAAGAGTTGGAATAATTTAAGCAATAAGTAATAAGAATATTGAATATTAGATTAAAATGCAAAAAAAATAAAACCCAAAATAAACTTTTATGAGGCCCAGAGATAAATTATTTTAAAATGTCTGAATAAATCAATATGGGGAAAATGAAATAAATTTTTCTTGAGTCAAGAATTGCAATTTATATAGAAGGAAATACATTAGGCAATATCTATTCATAAATGCTAAAATTAATAACATGGCCACAAATTCCTTGATAACCTTTCTTCAGGAAACCTAACCAACAGTATCTGAACCAGTGATCACAGTACACATCACCAGTGAAACATTACACTCGCTCCTTGTTACTTCTGATGTGATGCAAAAAGAAGGTGCACGACCTCTGATTCATCAATTCATGAGGAAAAATCATCCATAACTAAGCTGGGAGACATTTCTCAAAATTCCTGACTAGAATCTTCAAAAGTTTCAAAGTCATGAATCACAAGGAAAGACCTTGAGACCTTCTCATGGACTGAAAGAGACTGAGGAGACATAGCAACAAAATACAGAATCTGGGATTAGACCCCAAACAGACAAAAGACATTAGTAGACAAACTGGTGAAATCCAAACAAGTTCAAAGCTTAGTTGGTAATATTATACTAGTGCCAATTTCTTAGTTTTGATAAATATAACAATGTAATGTATTAAAATGAAAGCTAAGTCAAGTGAAGAGTAAATGTGAACTCTACAACTTTGCAGCTCTTCCATAGAAATAAAATTACTTCAAAATTAAAAGTTAAAAATGTGTGGTACCAAAGTTTTCATATATAATTAATTTCAAATGCTGTAAAAAGTTCAAATGCTCATAATATTAATTATATTTGGGGTTAATTGAAAGCCTAGCCATGTAAATAATTTGCTCAAGGTTACAGAGCATATAAGCAATAGAGGAAGAAAATTTCAGTAGAGATTAAAGGCTTCTTTATGAAAAAGTAAAGAACATTTTCTTTGAAATAAAAGAACTAGAGTGACTAATAATGCATATGCAGCAACATGCCAGAGCATCGTACTCAAAATGCTTCTGTAAATGTTTTAGTAGCTTCCCAAAGGACTGCAGACATCATATTCAACCTAAAGTTCCATTAAAAATGCAGAATTGTTACGTTTCAAGACTTCAAAAAAATTTGTTAAATTTTACATTTCTCTATCATATAGAAGATTTATGGATACCTGCAGAGGAAATGGTCCTCACAATTGAGTGAATGAATTCATGCTGAAATGTTTGATCAAAGTGAGAAATAGAACTAACTACTTATTCGGTTGCTAAGTTCTTGAAAAGCTTTGGAATGGTCTGTAAAATTATTCAGAATGGATTAAGGTGGTTTAGTTCTTATGGAACACTGAAAAAATATTTAATTTAGAAATAATTCAACCTTTATGCCATAATTTATTTTATTCATCTTTTCATATTTGTATTATAAGGTTTCTTCATACTCAATGTCTAGTTACTATATTTTGGATGAAAAAAACTATCATGATAAAAATTTAATGATTATTTTTCTTTAACCAAATTAATGTCAAATCGTAGTACAAGATTTACAGAGTTTAATCTGCAAACAGAAATGATTGAATATATTTCTTTATAACATACCTTTTCTACAATTTGAAAAATCATTATTATTAGTCAAAAGAGGAAACTAATTCTATTTCAGTGGACAAGAAATAATTTTAGACTGTCCACGCTTAAGTTCCACACTCTTTCACAAAATTCCATGATTTCTTTTAACTTTTGACTCCTTATAAATTTTTGATGTGACTTCTGTGATTTATAACTGAAAGTGAATATGATTTAGATAATGTTGCTAAATTAGCTTTTCTTCACTTTCCCTTTAGTCCATCTCCAAATATCCTTTCAGATGATGTCAGCAAGTGATTTCCAGTTACATAGTATCTAACCTATAAGTTATAAAAGGTTGAGTTTAAATTTGTTCCCAAATCCCCAAAAAACTTAAACTGACATAAAAGATTATATATATATATATATATACATATATATTTATATATATATTTATTTATTTTAATTTGAGGTGCTGCTAATTATTCCTTACAATGCTGTAAGATTTTCTTCTCACCCAATGTTTTTTTGTAGTAGTGGGAACTGAACCCAGGGCCTCACATATACTAGGTAAGCACTTTACTGTTGATCTGAATGCTCAACTACCTAACTAGTTTTTATTTTGTGGGGGTAGAGGTACCGGGGATTGAATTCAGGGTCACTCAACCACTGAGCCACATCCCCAGCCCTATTTTGGATTTTATTTTAGAGACAGGGTCTCACTGAATTGCTTACTGCCTTGCCATTGCTGAGACTGGCTTTGAACTCACGATCCTCCCACCTTGGCCTCCTGAGCCGCTGGGATTACAGGTGTGCGCCACAGTGCCCAGCTCACCTAACTAGTTTTGATTTATTGAAATATGCTTCCTAGTTGTACTGTGACATATTGCTAATACTATTCATTGCTCAGAAAGATGAAACTCTCTGTACTATTATTGACTCATTATCTCCAGAGAGGCTCTGAACTTTGATTTTATATATTTTCTGCTCTGAATCTTTCTCATTTATTCAGAAGAAACTAAGGTAAATTATCATGAAATTAGGGACCATACGTTGAAATGCCTCCATTTGCCAGACCAGTAACAAGTGAAGTGGACCAGCAGGGATTCCATGTAGTTAATCTATCCTCTTTTGACTGCTGCAACACTACTTAGCTACAGCAGAGGTTGACAAGATGAAAGGCATTCCCAATTTGGGCAATGCTCCAGTTTATGAGGCCATGCCAGAAGTCAGTATTTTATTTGAAATCTCCTGATTTTTCAATCCTGAATCAATGTTTCCTTTAAGCTGTTCAAGCCAAATTACAAAGTATCTACAGGTTAGAATCCACTAATCACAATTGGAGACCACTGATAATTTGTAATTACATTTATAGCAATACACTGCTAATACATAGGAAGTTGGTGCTTGAGAATTTCCCCCCAAAGACTTTTCTAAAGTTAAAATAAAAGGAATTTGTTAATGGCTAATATATGCCAAAAGAAACCTTTTTGAAAACCTGGGGATAAATGAAACCTATTGCAGTATTTTTCAATTAAGTTTTGAAAACCCTAAAGTTCAAAGAGATGTTAATAGGTGTTAAAATATACAGATTCTGAATAATATATTTGGGCAGACTGTTTAGTTAAGCATGACTTTTTAGTTCATAGCTTTTCACACTCTTTAGTATGCCAATAGTAAGATATTTTTCCCTGAATTCTCCTGGGACATTTGAATTAAGATATCATTCAGAAAACATTTCATTTCATTTTATATAAGTATAGCAAACTACATTGAGAAATACAGATTAAAAAGAAAGATTTTCTCATATGCCAATTAGAAAATGGAATTTTAAAAATAAGATCAAATTATTATAAGCAAATTATCATCCATACTTTCCCTCACCAATATAATTATTTTTTCTAATTAATTAATTCTTGTTTGGTTAATCTTGGTTAGAGTGGTCTACTCTTGTGATCTCATCTCACTCTAAACTAAAGGTCCTGGAAGTTCTGGGTCAATTTCTCAGAATAGACTGCAAGGTAAGTGCTCACGGGAAGTCTGTGTGACAAGGTTGCTCTGTGCAATTACTGGTTGTCTAGAGCACATGGCAGCAGGGTGTAGTGGCACAGGTTTGTAATCCCAGCTACTCAGGAGGCCAAAACAGGAGGATTCCAAGTGTAAGGGCACACTAGGCAACTTAGTGAGACCCTGTCTCAAAACAAGAATCAGAAAGAAGTGGGGATGTAGCTCAGTAGTAAAGCATCCCTGAGTGCATGATCCATTATGCAGATTATTGTTCTTCAACACTAATCAGTTGTGATTTTTATAGTAATGAACCATAGAAGAATGGAAGCTTATAGAATTTTCTTTTGGGGTATCATAATACTAACCTATCAAATACATCTTTGGTTACTACCTACCCTGAGGGCAAAAACATATTATGGATAGTAGAGACATGAATAAATCTCTAGAACTTTCTACTTCAGTCAACAGTGTGCCATAAATGCTATCAATCCACAAAGGTATTTTTAAACTATGAGGCAAAATACTCTATAATATCAATAACAGTCATTATGCCAGTCTGCACATGAACATGAGTATGCATCATCTATCTATCCTGCAAAATACATAATTATGGAAATGTATTCATTTGAATAATATTTTACTTTTATACAATAGATCCAGGAAAATTTAGCTCTTCTGTTTTATTATACAGGTGAAATAGAAACAGAATCAATAAGATAGATACATAGAAACAAACAAACAAACAAACAAATCTATCATGACTGATTGGCTTGTGAGGTTATGGAGGCTGAGAAGTCCCGTGATCTGCCATCTCTGATCTGGAAACTCAGGAATGCTTGTAGTATAGTTCCTATAAGTGGACTGAGAACTAGAGGAACTGGTAATATAAATCCTAATCCAAGTATAAAGGCCCAAGAAACTAGGAGCACTGGTGTTCAGGGACAGGAGAACATGGACACTCCAGCTTCAGAAGAAAGCAAATTCACCCTTCCTCCACATTTTTGTTCTGTTCATACCTATAATGATTTGATGATGCCTACCCACAATGGTGAGGGTGATCATTTTTACTTCATCTGCGAATTCAAATGCTAATTTCTTCCAGAATCTCCATCAAAAACACCCAGAAACAATCTTACCAGGTATCTAAGCATACAATACTTTGTGCAATAAAGCTGACATAAAATTACCCATTGCAATGGACTTTCCCATATTGTGACTTAAAAAAGGCTCATAAAACTAATGAACTAGTTAAAATATGGGAAATACTAAACATATCAAATTATACTTGGTCCCTGCTTTAGTTAGCATTTTTGCTGCTGTAACCAAAAGTCCTAACAAGAACACATTAGAGGAAGAAAAGGTTATTTTAGCTCAAGGTTTCAGAGACTCAGTCCATGGTCAACTGACTCCATAGCTCTGGGCCTGAGGTGAGGGCAGAAGAGCATGGTGGAGGAAAACAGTTGGGATCCAGCAACAAGGAAAGGGTGGAGAGAGCACTCTGCTCACTGGGGACAACATATATGTCCCAAAGGCACACCCCCCAGTGGACTACCTCCTCCAGTCACACTCTACCATGCCTATAGTTACCACCGAGTTAATCTACTCAAGGGGATTAATCTATTAATTAGTTTAAGGCTCTCCTAACCCATTCATTTCACCTTTAAACTTTCTTGATTGTTTCACACATAAGTTTTTTTTGGGACACTTCATATCTAAACCATAACATCCTCTCTTATATTTGAAGATGTGAGAGTAAAACTTAGTGCTAATCCACAGGCAAATATTAATCTCTAAAAATTCTTTGCATGAAGAAACCAAATATTTGCATTATTTTTAATTTTAAACAAAAATAGCTCACTTTTGTTTATCAGGAGAATACTAAAAATGAACATAGCAGCAAGCAATTAAGAATCTTGCTTCTCTTTAGAAGTGGAAAACTTATTAAAAACAAGAACAAGGGTTAATAGGCCACTGAGAAGTCAGAATGTCCCGGTAATAAACAGAATCTGTGCTTTCTGATCAAGTAAGTAGGTATAGATGCCTCCTTACTGCTGCTTGTTAACACTGTAGAAGACTTCTGGATTTTCCCTTTATCCCTCATAAACTTTCTTGAGCAATAATAGTCTACATTTGTGTTTAAATCTACAGGCAGCAGCAAACACATACAAATTCTACCTCATTAAAGCTACTATTGTTTTAACTGGAGTTTTATAAACAACAAAAATACCTTATATAAACATTGATATATGAGTTAAAATCATGCTTAGTGACCTAAGTCATTTGCATATTCTTTCTTTGTAATTTTTGTTCTCTTAATCAGTGATCATTTACTCAATTTCATACTAGTTCAAGGCCTTAAAGCCAGTTAATTATATTTAAATTATAACTTACGTCAAAACTATAAAATTACTATTTAGATAAAATATTTTTTCAAAGAAATGATATTTCAGATTTTACCCAGCAGGTGAAGTCAGAGAAACACTAAATTGCCTGAGGTTTAAAAATAGTTATTATGGGGCTGAGATTGTGGTTCAGTGGTAGAGCGCTTGCCTTGCATGTGTAGGGCACTGGGTTCGATCCTTAGCACCACATAAAAATAAAATAAAGGTATTGTGTCCATCTACAACTAAAAAATATTTTAAAAAATAGCTATTATAATTCAATTGATTTAAAATAATGTATTTATATTCTCATGACTTTAAGTAGCTTGTCATTTACCTGACTCACAAAAGCAGAGGGGAAAATTTAAAAGTTCAAGGGAATGTTTTTTGTTTATTTGTTTGTTTCTTAAAGTAGCAAAATACAATTGCTGTCATAGTTCACTTTTCCTAAATTGGCAGTTTATAACAGAAATTTTTTTAAGAATGGATTTTTCTTCTGTCTATAAGAGATTTATGAATCCCCTTATCTTAAATATATGTGAACAACCAGTTTTACAACAGAGCTCCTTTAAATATGAGCAATTACACTGACATATTTATCTATTCCAGAGATAAACAAATGTATATTAGTCTTTTTAGCTCAAAGAATAATTTATATTATATGACAGAAGAATATTATCAAACTTGTTGGCAGATTAGGCGTAGTCTTTTTCTGAAGATCTTAAGTGCTTTTCTCAAGGGTTGAATATTGGGAAGGAATCCTAGTTCATGTAAGTGTCCAAAAGAAGGAGATTATAGTCAGAGCATTTTTATCTTAGTTTATGTGTATTGCTTTCTAAACACACTGTCCAATTGTGGGTCAAGCTAGGGCTCAATTCTAAAATTTAACATTTTGCTCTTTTATTCACATCTCAACTGTACTCATGCATTTTTATGTAACTACCTACATGGTATGAAATTTTGCAAAGAAAAAAACACTCAATGTTTCATATACTCAACATCAATAATGAGGGGTTATGAAGCTGCTGGAGAAGACATACGAAAAGACATGAGCCTGTTTAGCATCTGAGTGTGTGAGATTTAAAACATGCATTGAGGCTGACTGATGCAGTTGTTATACATCCCAGGCATTGCTTACTTTGGTTTCAGAAATTTCTCATCTTTAAGTCCTGTAAACCTAATTTTAAATCTTCATTGGCATACATTTCTTTCTTTATAATAGTGCATCTATCTTTTTTTAATTACTTATTTTGAATTGCATATCCCTATAGTTCACATATATGACAGGTTTGTATGCCAAATAAATCCTTTAGAAAGACTCCTGTGAAAATTGAACATAGATTCAAATGACAATGATTACAAATAAGTCATTCATTATATATAATAATATTTCTTTTATAAAGTGCAAGGAGAGATAAGATATCATATGGCAAATCAGCCATGAGTCAAAAGTTAATACAGTTACAAATGCATATGCAAACCTACAGAGAATGCAAAAGCAGACAAGTTGAGAATATCTCTATAGCTGAATAAAAATATCACTGATGTTGGATATGACATGGGCAACTTTTTGACTTGTGAAGTTGAGACTGGCCATGATCTTTGTAAAGTATCTGTCACCGTGATGTAATTATAAAAGTTACTTTAGTTAAGATATCCTAGTATCTGTAAACACTGAAGACAGAGCAAGACCAACCCCTTTCACCTTGCTATTACCAAAATGTTCCAGCCAGCCACTAAGATAAAAGCAACATAAATTGACCTTAAGCCATATCCATTCCAGTCACCAAAGGATCATGATTCTGGCTCAGTAGGAGTAAGATTATATAGTTGCATGAAGCTGGGTGCAGTGGTGCACCTCTATAATCCCAGTGGCTAAGGAGGTTGAGGCAGGAGGACTGAGAGTTCAAAGCCAGCCTTAGCAATGGCAAGTAAGGAACTCAGTGAGACCCCGTCTCTAAAATAAAATACAAAATACTGTGGCTCAGTGATTGAGTGGTTGATGCCCCTGAGTTCAATCTCTGGTACCAACACCCCCACCCGCAAAACAAAAAACAAAGCAAAACAAAAAACCAGATTATATTGCTGCATGAAGACACTAGCCTTTTCCACACTTGAAGCTAAGGAAGGCCAAACTGGCACAAGTGGATTCTTGGACAATGCACTTCATTTAACTGTATGTTGAGTATTTTCTATGAATATTGTACTGACTTCCATGTAAATTGTCAAAAATAAATATATTATTGATAACTTTTTAAAAACGGAGTTTTAAAAAATTCTTACTATAATAAACTGTAATGAAAAGGAGGTTAGCTTTAGAACACCTGAGATTCCAGAATAAATAAGTCTCTACTTATTGTTCAAATTATTAGAAGATAGCATAAAATTTTGATGAGAAAATATATGGAATAATCTGGATAAAAAGCAGAAGTTTTGGTTAAGGAAAACACAGAAAGCTCACTTATTATAGGATATAAAGCTTTTCAGAAAGTCTTAGAATTTGTGTGTTATTTTTCAGAATGCAAGGCTTTTCTAAAATGAAAATCTTTTTCCACACCATGGTAATCTAAAATTTTCCAGATTAGAAAAGGGGAAGGGTAAAAGCAAATGTCAGTTCCACTCTTTCAACTTAAAAATTTATTTAGCATTAAGAATTCGGAGTTTGTGAAATTGTTAAGTCTCATCTCTTAGGTTGATTTAGAAATAACCATGTCCTAGCAGCATTATTCACAATTGGCAAAGGGTGGAAGCAACAGAGGTGTTTATCAACAAATGAATAAACAAAATGTGATATACACACAATAGAATATTATGCAGTCTAAAAATTAAAAGTAATTATTATATAACAACATGCTTGGGCTTTGGGGACACCATGTTAAGTGAAATCAGAAAGACACAAAAACAAACAAAATATGATTTCACTGATATAGAGAATCTAAAGTAATCTAGACACATAGAAATAGAAAGTAGAACATTATTTGCCAGGTGGTTGAGGAGGCACAAATGAGAATTATTTAATTGATACAATTTCAGATTTGTAAGATGAAAAAGTTCTTGCAAATATTTGCACAACAATTTGAAAATACATAACACTACTTAACAGTGTGCTTAAAAATAATTAATATGGTAAATTTTATGCTAGGTATATTTTACCACATCTTTAAAAATACAATTGATATTATTACTACAAAATGGCATACCTTGTTACAGTTTTTAATATTATGCATATACAATGCAAATTGAGTTGATACAAATCCTTTCTAATTTTAACAAAATTATGTCTTTTTAGAGTAAAAGTCATTTTCAAATATAGTATAGGTAGACACAATACCTTTATTTTATTTATTTATATGTGATGCTGAGGATTGAACTCAGTGTCTCACACAGGCTGAGTGAGCACTCTACCACTGAGCCACAACCCCAGCCCCTAGACAGAGGCCATCTTAAAACAAAGAAAACTTTTCACAGTGTTGCTTATAAGAGAGCAAAAATAAGATACATAGTTCTACTTGTGCTAAGAAAGAATTGAATATTAGTTCTTCGTAGAGTTTAAAAAGAAAAGCAAAATTATAATTTGAACATTGGTGGTCATTGTGAATTAAATTGTTACTGAATCAGTTGAAAATAAGAGAAAGCATCCTAATAAAAACTTAAAATCCAGCTTTGTCTTTCCTTTCTAATTTTCTTCCTTGTCTGATTTTTGCTTCACATTGTTTTCTGTGGGTAACAGTGAAATACTTCAGAATGGGTAATTTATAGAGAAAGGAATTTATTTCATTCATTGTTCAGGTCCAAAGTCAAGAAACTGTATTTGGTGATGGTCTTCTTGTTGGCATCACATGTTGAGAGAACAATGTCCCCAAGGTATTACATGTTGAGAGAGCAGGGAAGCAAGAGAAACTTACTCAAACTGGCTTTTACAGCAGACCTACTCTTGAAAAAATCTATTGACCCATTAACCTATTAAATAAATAAATGAATTGATCCATTCATGAAAGCAAAATCTTAATTGACTCTTAAAGGTCCCACCTAGACCCACCTCTTAATATTTCAAAGTGGGGATCAAATTTCAACATGTTCAAAAGAGACAAACCATAGTAGCTATTATACTGTCTAATACCAAAATAAGGGAAGAAGATAAATTATTTATTATTGCCACATCAAAAGTGATCAATGAAGAGAGTGCTAAGTTCAGTGTATGCTTCAGGTCTGCCTTTGTCCAGATTTTTGGATGATGGCAGCTCCCTCTGGGTTCCTCGATGAGCTCCCACTGAATCATTAGCTAGGTCCCTGGGCAGGCAAGACTGGCCTCACACCACAGGTAAGAGGGCTAGAATCAAGTTACAGGGCTGTTTCAGGGTCCACAGCTGAGATGGAGATCTGCAGGCCTAACTCTGAAGGGACTAATGGGAGTTTCTTCTGGCAGATCCTTAGTGTGCAGGGCTGCTCCTGGACCATGACTGGAAGGGATGGAGCCAGATTGCAGGGCTATTTCAAGATCCACAGCCAGGACTGAAGTCAATGGAACTATCACCTGAGGTACAAGTTGGCATGACTTCTCTGGGTCCCCTGAAGAATGGTTTTGGTAGCATAACCAAGGGCAAACAGGGCTGAATCTGAATCCACTGGTGTTCATTCCATTTCTGAGTCTGTATTCAGAGCAGTGGTCTTGAAACCTGCCACTAGGGCATGCAGCTGCCCTCTCACACCAGCCCTCCTCAGTGTTCAGCTTGAGCTTTGCAATCTCATACCCAGATCAACAGTTCCCTCACAGGTATGTTTGTACATGCATAGCTGTGGAATTACTGCTGCAATGGGTGGATGTGGGAGGGGGCACTCCTATTCCATCTTGTTGATGTCACTCCAAAAAGCAATTGATCTTAAACTTCTTCCTAAACTCTATTTGTAGTTGAATGTATCCAAAGGGCTTTTTGCATATTTTTATGTCATGCCCAATGCCCAAATATGAAATAATAACTTTTGAAAATCTAACACTTGGGGTTTTATTTTATTTTTTGCCTGATTATAACCTTATGTATATTTCTCAAGTTTTTTTTTTAAACTAATGTTTCATTAATACCTCCTTTGCTCTTAATTTAATTTTTATTCATGTTATTTTAAAATTTTCCTTCTTTTCTTCCTCTTTTTTCATTTGACTTAAGCTCTGCTTTTCCTCAGATATTTTATCTGCTTCTATAGATTCTAAGATTATCATACAGTGTCTACTTCCTATTTTCAAATCTTGATATCATGAACAACTTATTTTTCTAACAAGTCAGAAAAACATTGTCATATCCCCAAATTCTTTTTCTATAGGAAGTAATGAAATAATTAATGATAAAATTAATTGGACATAAAATAAAAAGTTTAAGGCAAAATATCTTCAATTAACCACCAGTTTCTCTCCAGGTATGTCCTCTTAATTATTTCCATAATATGACCAAGGCAAACGCTTCTTTGAGTTGTAAATTCTTACATTTCTCAGTCTGTATGTTTGAAACTTTAAATTCTCTCTTCTTATATTTTTATTTATCTGAATTTGCAGTTTCATATTATAAACAAAAGGAAATTCATTTCAAGAGAAGCAGACATAAAATCAACACAAATTAGGTTAATATGCTGACAATTACTTACTCTCATATAGTTTCAGACTAAAGAATGGTACTGTTGAATAAATTAGGGCATATCCAAACTATGAAATACTATTCAGCAGTTAAAAAGAATAAACTACTGACAAATGAATGAATCTGAAAAGCATTATGCTAAGTGAAAGAAACCAGCTGTAAATACTTCATACTGTTATGATCCCATTTATATAAAATTCTATAAAAAACAAGTATATTGATCAAAAACAAATCAGTGGTTCTCATGAGCTTTATATGGTAGAGAGGTGACTGAAAATGGACATGAGAAAAGTTTTTATGGAGGTTGAAACTTATTCATTACAGTGATGTTGGTTATATAACTATTTATCTTACTAAAAATTTATAAAATCATTCCTTAAACTGGTAACTTTCATGACATACCAATTATACTTGAATAAAGCTTTTAAAAAAAATTTACCATCCAAATTATTATACAAATATTTTAATTAAGATAATCAAAATGACTGAAAATCCTTTTAATCTAGTACAATAAATGTTATGTGATTAGTATCATCCTTGGTAGAAAATAAAAACTTGAAAAGTTAGATATACTTACTTTGTTTGATAAACACAATTCTTTAAAGTTTAAATTATCTTAACACTTGTATGAACAGTTTTCAACAAAGCCAAAAAATACATATTTTTTTTGGTAAAACTGAAAATTACGTGAAAAAATAAAATAAATTTACTTATTTCCACCTTATACAAAATTTTAAATGTTTTAGGTGTTTTATCAAAACTTTAGCATTTTAAAATCCTAAAGCTTCTAAAAGAAAGCACAGAAGAATATATAGTCCCACTTGAAAAATCTCCTTTATGAATGACAATGGAAGTATTAATTGTTTAAAGAAATTGGTAAATTGGAGCTCATCAAAATAATTTTATTTATTTATTTATTTATTCATTCGTTCGTTCATTCATTCATTCATTCATTCATTCATTCATTCATTCATTCATTCATTCTTTGGTACTGGATATTGAACTCAGGGGCACTCGACCACTGAGCCACATTCCCAGCCCTATTTTGTATTTTATTTAGAGACAGGGTCTCACTGAGTTGCATAATGCCTCGCCCTTGCTGAGGCTGGCTTTGAACTCATGATTCTCCTGTCTCAGCCTTCCTAAGTACTGGGATTACAGGCTTGTGCTACCACGCCTGGCTCAAAATAATTTTTAAAGCAATAAAATCTTCTACTCATCAAAAGATAGCATTGAGAAAATGAATAGGGAATTCTCAGATGGGAAAAATATTTGTAATGCAAATATTTAACAAATGACTTATATTCAAAATATATAAAGAATTTTTTTACATGTGTACATACAGTTTTTAATAATAAAAAGAAATAACCCAGGGCTGAGGTTGTGGCTCAGTGGTAGAGTGCTTGCTTAGCACATGTGAGGTCCTGGGTTAGATCCTTAACACTACATAAAAATAAATAAATAAAATAAAGGTATTAAAAAAAAAGAAGTAACCCACCTAAAATTGGACAAAAATTGTGCGAAAGGCCACTGAGAACACAAAAAATGTGTTCAATATAATTAATCACTACAAAATGCAATTTAAACTATACTTTCCCCCGATAATTTACCCAACTGAAATGTCTGGCAGTTCTTACACTGGCAAAAGTATGCTTTTTCAGTAAAACATTTCAACTACTTTGGAAAAGGGATTGTCAGTTTTCCTTTGTTCCAGCAATTTAGGACATTTATTTAAGGTAACTTAAAACACATGGTCATAAGACAAAAATGTTTCTAGTTTTGTTCACATTGATTAAAGACTAGAAACATATATTTAAAAAGACAATGGACCAATTGTGGTATGTTCATGCGATTGAGCACTCCTTAGCAATAAAAAGGAAAAAAAAGAAATAGACTACTGATCACACAACTACATGGTTGGATCTAAAACACATATGAATGAAATAAAGCCTGGCATACAAGGGTACATGGTATATGATTCCACTTATGTGAATTCAAACAAATAAAACTGATCTATAGAAATAGAAATCAGAACATCAGTTTTTCAATATGAGGAGAATGTACTTGGAAAGTGCGTAAAAGAACCTGTTGGGGTGATGGACATACTCCATATCTCAACAGGTCTGAGTTAAACGGTTATATGTGTTTAAATTTTGTGCATTTTTAAACTTTCTGTGCATTTTTAAGCTTTTATTTTCACTTAAATATATGAACCAGTGAAGGAAGCCATCCATGAAATACATGAGGGACTTCTCTTCAGCATTGTAGCCAGGGGAGAAGATGGGCTGGCATTTTGAACCTTCTGTGGCATTTTACATTTAGGCCTGCCTAATGCAAGTGCCCTGCCTCTTCCGCTCTACTAAGGAAGTCCTCATTGCATCACCAGAAATGGGCATATCCTCGTTAAGAACTAAGTCAGCCTGCCTGCCCCCCACCATTTTCCTACCTTGGTAAAGAATGTTTGAGGGAAGGCCTTTGAAGTTCCCAGATATAAATAAAGTACATGCTGGGTCCATTTTGCCAGATGCCAGATGCCAGATGCCAGATGATAGAAGCCAGAAGCTAGAAGTTAGATGCTGGAAGCCAGAACAGTCTGGTTGCAGGCCTGTCCTGCCCCAGCTTTTAAAAAATATTTTCTGTGTTCTGTGGTTATTTGTTGTTTTATTTATCTTAGCTTTTATTGTTCAGCCAGCCCTTTCCCAGTCAGGGAACCTTGTCTCCACTGCCCACGTGGGACATGGACGGCAAACCAGGGGGCTGGTGTTGTGGCTCAGTGGCAGAGTGCTTGCCTAGCATGTGTGAGGCACTGGGTTCAATCCTCAGCACCACATAAATATAAATAAATAAAATAAAGGTTAAAAATATATGAACCAGTATAAAATATAGAATATCTAGGCAGCTGTTGAGTTTAGTTATAGCATAGATTTTTATTTTAATATACCTGAGTCTCCTTTATGCATTTATGTTATCTGTTTGACTCTCATATGCATATGTTTATTTTTCCCAAAGTCTAAATCATATAAATTCAATGCTTTTCCTTCTCTGGTTCTGCACTGATCCTGAGACCACAATTCAACCTGTCACTGGAATATATATATATATATATATATATGTATGTTTAAAATTAAATATATTTATATTGTGTTATATATAATTTGTATTATATATCATATAATATATAAATTGTTTAAATGAGTAAATAAATAAATGGAACCATGAGATCCATATATATGAAAACAAATGTAATGTTCATTCTTGCAAAATAAATTGGCTCACTGAATAGTAATTAAGATCACTGAGTAGTAATCTTAATTATTTAAAGAAACCATACAAATTTGCCTCTATATTTACACAGAACTAACATAGCTAAACTTGTTCTCCCTGATTCTTGGCATGATAGTATGTTCTACATTTGTTTTCCTGTGGTTGTAATTATACTTGTTTAGACTTAGTATTCATAAGACATTAACTAAGTGTTCCATATAGCCAGTTTTATAAAAGAAAGAGCAAAGCAGTAAGGTGGTATACTAGGCCACATTCTGTCACTTAATGACTCGACGGTCCAAGGGAAGTCAAATCAACTCCCTTGATCTTAGTTTCTTAATTTATAAAATTATGTTTTTAGACAGTAATTTTCTAGATTTAATATTTGGTAATCATATTAAGATTCTTTTTATTTAATTAGTAAATATATATAGTTTTTTTCCCTCTAAAGAAACTTTATAAAAACTAAAATGGGAGAAATTTGGGGGCAATTAGAGCACCAAAAATTAACCATTGATAATAATTAATAATAGACCTATCTTCCATGCTTTTTTCCACACATACATAAGATTGTTAGTCGTGTATAGGGAGACAAAAATATCTTGAGCTAGCTTACTGGTGCTAATGGTTAGAAGACACATGGCCTTACACTTTGGCCATAATCTGGATATACAGCCATGCCCCACATAAAAATGCTTCAGTCAGTGATAGGTTGCATATAAGGTGGTGTTCCCATAATATTACAGAGACTAGTGCAGTCCTAGCGATGTGAATTTGTGTATGTTTTCTCTATGATATTTTTACAATGATGAAATCACTCAACAAAGCATCTCTCAGAATTAGCCTCCATTGTTTAGTGATGCAAGATGATGCAAGACTGTACATAGCCATTGTACAACCATATTCCATTGTCACTGAACAAGCAAAATAAATCATCACCACTAAAGAAGATTCAATATTATTTAACTGGTTTTTGTTTAAATTTTATTATATTCCAGTTACTCTTTTGCATTTAGAATAAAGCCATGAATAAGACACAAAGACATACACACCCACACATACACATACCATCTTGTAGAAATTTGTAGTGTTTTAACTTTCATATCAAGTTAAATGGAAAGTGGAAGAAGTTTCAGAAGGCAAATGACAACTGAATTTTAGTTTTAACAGAATCAATGGTTTTTTCTAAGTAAAGCATGAAGTAACATTAAAAAAAGTTCTATCAGTACTCCAGATAATAATGACATCCTAAGATTAGGGTGTTAGTAGTGGTTAAGTGCCCTTGGGTTTAATCTGTGATACCAAAATAATAATCATCATCATCATCATCATCATCATCATCATCATCATCATCGTCAAGTAGCTGGGGATAAATGTCCACAGGGAGTGCAGAGACCAGAGCAAGGTAAATAGGGAAAGAGGAGAATGAGCTTTAGCAACAGTGATATTTTACATATAGGTATCAATCAGACCAGGCGTCCCCATTAAGATGACTTCTGAGGCCCAAAGAAATGAGTGACCAAACTTTGTGGATAGATGTTGCTATGGTATGGATTTGGTTTGCCTCCAAAAGATTTTTCCTGGAGCGTTTTTTTTTTTTTTTTTTTTGGTACTAGGGATTGAACTCAGGGATACTCGACCACTTTCCCTAGTGTAATGGTATTGAGTGCTGGTGGCCCTTTTAAGGCTTGGGGCCTGGTGTGGGGGGTGATTAAGTCATGGAACATCATCCTCATAAATGGATTAAAAGACTTTCATCCAATTTCTTCTTCAAGAGATTGAGTTAGTTATGTTGAACTGGATTACAAATTCATAGGAGTAAACTAGGTTTGGTAGAATTGAATTAGTTACTATGAAAATGGGTTGCTATACAACAACTCAGCCTTTTCTCTCTCACACATGTATTCTTGTTCTGTATGTGCTGCTCCATTTTGCTTCTTTGCGATGATACCATGCAGCACAAGGCCCTCCCTAGAAGCCCAGCAAATGCTGAAAATTTCCAGAACCAAGATTCAAAATTAACTTTTTTCCTTTATAAATTACCCAGCCTCAGATTTTTTTTAATAGCAAAGAGAATGAGCTAACATAGATGCCTTCCAAGCAGAGGAAACAGCAGTTCTAAAGAACTTGAGGCATGCTTGTGCTAACTCTATTAAAAGAACAAGAGAATCAGTAAAGTAAGGGCAGAGTGTGAGGAATAGAATGGAGAGACAGAAAGCATAGAGTTGTGAATTTCTTGGTGAATAAGAAAACCATTGAAGACTTTTGAATAGAGAAATAAAATAATTTGATCTATGTTTTTAAAACAATGATTGTGCTGTTTACTGGGCCAGAAGTCTGGAATCCTGCAATGTAGTTAAATGTGACTTTCTGGAAGGTGCATGAGTCACTTATGCTCAAGTACTAAAGGCAGAATAAGAAACCTGGTGTATATCACCTTAACTATGTAATAAAGGTGATATCATAAGTCACAGGACAACATTAGCAATATAAGACTCTAGATACAAGCTGTAGAGAAGGACATAGCACTATTTCTGTAGGTGCCTGACAAAAATGAATAACCTGAGGTTTTAATGTTATATTCATTATAAATTGTGAGAATATCTACAAATTAACAGAAATAAGCCTATCAAAAATTTCAGGGTCACAACAACAAATCCAAGGAAGAGTTTCAGACCAAAAAATATTAAAGAGACATGAAAACTAAACATTTTTGTATTGTTTGGTTTGGTTATCACAAAGGACATTCTTGAACATCAAATTTAGAGGAGATCTCTGCGTTATGGTAGTGTAGAAGTGTTAATTCTTGAAGGTGGTAGTTGTTTCAGTGGTGTGTTGGTAAACCTCTCCAGAAGTGGGTTGGTAATCAAGCACTGGTTTCTTATACTTACTGACTTCCATGGTGTAAATACTCCTGCAGTGGTTAATTCCAAGTTATCAGTGTAATAGCACTGATAGCTGGGAAGAAATGTACATATTTGGCTCTTGCTAGGCTATTCACTAGTTGTAACATATCAATTAAGTGTAAAAACATACAAAAGTGTATTTGCTTTTTAGTTATAATTTGTATCATGTCTGCAACTTATTCTAAATTGGTACAAAAAGTAATTATATACATATAATATAAATATTAAAATATGTATATGCACATGTATCATTTCCATTTATATAAATATAAAATTAATACATAGCTAAATATAAATGTGTGATACTGAGAGAGAGTAAAGCAAATCAAATTAAATGACATATGAGTATGTTTTCTAATATACTTTCAACTTTTCTTCAAGTTGGAATCATTTCAAAATAGACAATTAAGAAAAATAGAGAATATAAAAAGAGTAATTGGAAAATAATATGATAAAATAACTTGACATGTTATATAATAAAGATAAAAATGCAATTATGTATTCCAGATATAATACCAAAAAAGTTTAAGTAGTATTCTTAGAAGATATAGGAACTTTTATCCCAGATAAAAAGCAAATATGTTGTTAGACATTGTGTTTTAACAACTATAGTTGATGCTTTTTTCATTTTGAAATACTGTAACATAACTGGAGTTCATGAGCAGTTCAAACTAATAAAAATGAATAATCAGTCAATATCATATTCTTAAATTATGCATTAAATGCACAAATATAGATCAGATATTTGATAATACCAAAAACTGAGCTGTGGGTAAAATTGACTGAATGTACTTTGTGCATGAATAAAGAAGTCTTTGATTTATTGACACTTTCTAGATTATCTGAAACCACACTGAGCAGTAAAGCAGAGTAGCAAAAATGATTTGTGTAATTTGAAAGAGCAATTTGAGGAGAAGTTAAAAATTTGATCATTCATTTTAAAAATGTTTGGTGGTGACTTGGAAGAATATAGGAAAACATGACTAATAATTTTCCAAAATTTCTTAAGTGGTAATTTTAAAAAATATTCTTAAAAATCAAATGTTCTATGATCATATTAAAACTTCAAAAATGTAATTTTATATCAATATAGATAAGAAAACAAAATTATTATTATTAATATTTGGGAGGTACTGGGGATTGAATTCAGGGACTCTCAACCACTAAACAACATCCCTGGCCCTATATTGTATTTTATTTAGAGACAAGGTATCACTGAGTTGCTTAGCGCCTCACCCTTGCTGAGGCTGGCTTTGAACTCACGATCCTCATGCCTCAGGCTCCTGAGCCACTAGGATTATAGGAGTGTGCCATCACACCTGATTTGGAAACAAGAATAATTTTTTAGTGAGTTTCTTTTAATTTATATTAAGCCATCAACCTTAAGATCACTGATCCCTGGAAGATTTGGCCCTTTTTAACTATTTAACCTTATATAATACATTTTAAAAAGAATACCATTATAAGAAAATACAACAACACTTCCATGAGCAAAAACATAATAGAGAATCATCAATTAACCATCATCCCTCTGTGTTCAAATTTATAGGTAGGAGTTCAATCAAAAAGACCTATGACAAATCCATTTCTAGCTTTTGCCCTACAATTAGAATAGATCCATCTAATGTCCCATTCCTTCATATAAAATACTGTCCAGAGTTCACTGGAATTCAGAAGTATGGTCCTGAAACTGGACTGGTCCTTTAATCACCAATAGAAGATTTAATTAAGATAAGTACAATGCATTTTCTGCAAAATATAATCCAATATCCTCACTAACAAATATGTTTAAAGTTTTATTGACAGAGCCAAGTAAAGCAGGACATCCATTTAAAAAGTAGTTTCATTATATTTTTGTTATAATATGCAACAATTCTAGGGCATTTTCTGCATTCAGCTGATGAAAAAGATGAATCAAACCAATGACTACATCGTAACTTCAAAAACTTCAGATCTCTAAAGTCAACACTAACAATAGACAAAACTATTCAAGCATATAAAATATAGAAAATCAAACACTAATAGCTAAAATCCATAGTATATTAAAAATGATAGAAACCATCAAAGGAAAGTAATTTGGATTATAAATCAAATATTTGTATTTAAATTCAAGTACTTTAATTCTTGTATCAGGAGTACAAAAAATACCAAAATGAAAACTTTTCCTCTATAACAAAATAAAATCCTCATTTGTCAGAATACATAGTTCCTATATTAGTCCTTCTAATCTTATTAGTATGATTGTGCTATTGCCAATAATTTGAAAAGCATTACAAATGGTAGTTGATACATCAGAAAGGCACTTTTCAATCTTTGGACATTTTGATTTAAAAGAGGCTCCTGGGTTAATTAAAAGCAGAATTTGTGCAGTTTAAGTATCTGAGAGGGACTATGTTCTGTAGTTCTTCTGGAATAAATGTCATGGAAGAATCTTTGTGATTTTTAAAAATATGAGAAAATAAAAATAATAACAAAACAACAACAAAAATTTATGGTCAAATATATTATATAATTATTGACTATCAAATTCTCCCTTAGAAAATATATGTGCAAGGCTCTGAGAAGTCTCAAGGTAAGAAAATATTCTTACCTGGATAATATTTTAATGCACTTTACTTTATTTTGAATACTATTGTAAAAATTCAAAATGATTATTAGGTCAAAAGTTTGAACTGACAATAAGTAACGTGGGTAGTTAGTAAAATGGGTGAATAACTATGAGGTTTACATAATTCATTCCAGTAAAACTGGATTAAAAGGAATAACAATTGTGGAATGACCCAAATGAGGATCTGACTTATTGTAATCTATAATATTTCTAGTTCATAAAAACTTCAAGAGAAATGGCTCTACCAAAAGAATAGGTGTACCTCCAACTCCATACCATAAAGAACAATACAAAGTATTTTTTAGTCTAGTTAACAAGAAGGAGGTAAGAGGGGGAAAATGCTGCAATATTTTAAAAATGGATGGAATTCAGGAAAATATATAAGATCCAGATGACTCAGTGAGGCTTACTGAGTACAAACTACTAAGATAAATAAAAAGCAGCCATGAACTTCCACCAAGACAGAGTATCAGAGGTCTTATTCATATACCCAACCGAAAACCCTAAGAAATTAACAAGGACAAAATACATGAAACAGTGTTTCAAGTCATTTAGCAGAAGGCAATAAAAGATGGTACTTCCTGAAAGTAGGTAAATAAATGAAAAAAGCCTAAGAGTGTCCCAGCTTATTGCCTGGATAAAGTTTCCAGGTAATGGTGCAGAAATGGGGAGACCTAAACAGAGCTAGCTGGTCTCTCAGGCTTAAGTAGACCAATGTGGGAATTCCAGGTGGGCCAAAATCTGGAGTTTGCAGAGAAAAGAAAGAAGCATAAAAGCAACTCCAGACATCCACAGTTCTAACCTGAGTATTCAGCTAAGTACTAATCAATGCACACTCCTTAGGAAAGTTCTCAAAGCCAGGTAAATAACTACATAAACACAATAGAAGAAATAATCCCAAGAGTTCACAAATGCTCAGTAAATGTTTAAGGACTATTTCCACTAATCAATCAGCAAGGAAAGTTTCATAATTCAGGGGATCATTGGAAGAATGTTTATAAAGGTTTGCCTCACAATGGGGAATTCTTAGTTCTGGAAGGAGTCTTTCTCCTAAACTGCCTAATGAATTATTAAAGCAAAATGCCAGGAAGAAAATTATTTACAAGTAAATTAACCATGTAAAAAATACCATTTAAAATGTTTATAGAAATACATATTATCCAGCATCCAATAAGGTTAAAGTCTGCAACATTTGGTGTTCAATTAAACATTACCAGGCTTTCAAGGAAGAAAAAAGTACTATAAAAATTATAGGAAAAATCAATCAAACCACATCAGAAATGACATATGTGCTAGATTTATTATTTACATAACATTAAAACAATTATGACTGTTTTCTACATGATCAAAAACTTGAAAGATATTTTAACATGTTAAGAGATATGGAAGATGTAAAGATCCAACGTGTACTTCTACAGATGAATACTACAGTATCTCAAATGGAAAAAATGCACTTGGTGGAATAAACAATAGATTAGACACCAGAAGACATTATTGAAGACACAATGAAACAGAAAAAAAGAGTAAAAATATTTAACAGAGCATGAATGAGCTGGGGATCAACTGTAAGCTGCCTGATTATGTACCCCTGGAGTACCAGAAGAGAAGGAAAAAGGAAAGGAATACAAAAAGTATCTGAAGAGTAATGGCCAAATCTTCAAAATTTGAGAGTAATTGGAACTCTGAAAATCCAAGATGTTTATAATTCAAACCCCAAAATAAAAACTACACCAAGGGAAATCACAATAAAATTTATTCAACTAGTAATAATGTTAAGCTATAAGCAAGTAAGAAGAAAAAGTACATAATATTTATAAAGGAGCAAAGATAGTAGATTATAAGCTCAAGTACTGAGCCAACATTTTTAAAGTATGAGAAATAAAATCTGTCAATATAGACTTCTTTATTCAGGGAAAACATTCACTCTTGTTTCAAGATAAACAGCAAAATAAAGACTCTTTAGAAAAACATGGACTCTTGCCATATTAAAAATTAAAAATTATCATCTATAGACTGAATACAAGAAATGTCAAAAAAAATTTCAGAATGAAGTAAAATAATATAAAGTGAAAATACAGATCTACAAAAGGAATGAAAAAACTAGAAATAGTAATATTAGTAATATGCAAATAAATATTTTACATTATTGCTAAATTTCTTTTAGAATCAGATTTCTAAGATAAAAATAATAAAAACTTATTGTGAGTTTTATAACATGTCAAAATTTGTGACAACATTAGCACAAAGTCCAGAAAAGGAGAAATGAAGGTATGATATTGTAAGGATTCCTACCACACATGAGAGTGTCACTTTAAGATAGACTACAATAAATTTAAAAATGTATATAAAAAAACCATAATCTCCTCCACATTGTATAGTGGCTAAGTAGAGAAAAGGGAACAAGTGTGGGAGGTGAGAAGGAAGGTAAATTCTGGGGAGTGATGTAGGCCAAATTACATTGTTATATTATGTATTGTATGCACATATAAATGTGTAACAACAAATCCCATCAGTATGTATTAACTATAATGCACCACTAACATAATAAATAAAATATAAAACGTAATCAATCATTACATTGATCCAAAGATTGTGATAGCTTATGAGTCAACAAAAGTAAATCATGAAATATTATCTAATTAACCAAAAAACAAAAAGGAAGAAAATAAAGAAAAGATGGGGAAAAAAAAGAAATGAGTATTTTGAGTGTAGTACAACTCAAACACATCTCAAATCACGTTAAAATTTTAAATTTCTCAATTGGAAGACAGAGATTGTGATATTGGATAAATAAACAATATGTATTGTATGATAAGAAATCCAATTTAAATATAAATCCAAGAAATTTACAATAAGAAGATAAAATAAAACACCATACTAATTAATAATAGTCAAAGAGAAAGGTGAACAGCTATGTTAATATCAGACAAAATAGTATTTTTTAAAAATATTTATTTATTTAGTTTTTAGTTGTAGGTGGACAGAATATCTTTATTTTATTTTTATGTGGTACTGAGGATCGAACCCAGTGCCTCACGCATGCTAGGCGAGCACGCTACCACTGCGCCACAATCCCAGCCCCCAAAATAGTATTTATAGTAAAAAAATTACCAACTATGCTTTTCAGTACTCATAGCTCTCCTGAAATATATTTTATGTGAGAAAGAGATTAAATACTGATTAGTTCTATATCAAATTTATTTTAATTATTAATAATATGTTCAGAATATTAATTATGATTTTAATCAAATCTTTATTGACTAGAAAACTGAAAAAAGTAATTATGAAAAAACTCTTTTAGTATACCCATTGCTAATTCCTTATATTGAGTCTGACGTTGTTAGCAATTTCACAATGTAAAACTCTAGATACAAGCTTTTAATAAAATGTATTAATATTTGATGATGCCAGATAGGTAATCCTTCCATTAGATCATGTTTCATTTATTATGATTAGACCCATAAAAATTGTATGAAACTGCTTTATCATGCTTATTTCATAGAAGCCCACTCCCTTCACTTAGACAATACATTTGAAGGTATTGCTGGTAAGCAAATTCTCGCTAAGATACAGAGTAGAATAGATGTATTTATTTTCCAAGCTTCATAACTACTTTTGTTATAAGATATGATATATGCATAATTTTTATGGAGTCATTCTGGAACACCAAACTGATTTCTATTGCTCTCTACTAGACCTGTGTCTTAGGCAATTTTCTTAAGACGTGAGAAACAGCCTTTATCCAGAAATTTACTCAAATTTATTTAACTCCTTGAACTTAATTCAAACCTATTTTCTCTAGGAATCTGAAAGCTGTCTATTTTCTCTAACAATATTGCTAGTTTTAAAGGTACTAGTTATAAAGATCCACTGCTTGGCTGGATCTCTGTATTATTATGATGAGTGATTTATTTGCTCTGCTACAAGTTGCTGCCGCTGCAAAGACTGAAAAGAAGGTCTGTCCAATCATGTACTCAAACTTCCAAGACTGTAAGCGAAATACACCATTTCCTTATGAAGTTGATTATATCAGATATTAATTATTGTGACAGAAAGCTAACACATGGGGCAAAGAGCAACTGTTGGATCAATCCCTAGCTGTCAAACAGGGGTAGAAAATATTCAGATTCTATTTATATATCATTGTCAAAAAGATAAAATTGTAGTGATAATAGAAAAGATTAGTTGTTACCAGGGTTAAGGTTAGGAAAGAATGTGTATGCCATGAGGTATCATAGAGAGGTTATTGGAATGAAGAAATTGTATACTGATTGCTGTAGTATTTACAAGAATCTAACATGCAGTAAAATTCACAAAATCATGTACACAAAAATAACCAGTTTTACTGTGATAATTTAAATCTTTGATTTGGATTTTCTGCTTTCATCTATGAAGGAGTAACTGTTGGTACAGGTCTTATTTTCCAACTGTGAACAATTATAAACTGCAAAAAATATTTCAAAGTGTTGTCAGATACTGGACAAGAGGTAGTAAAGGTCTGATATAAGGGACGGAAAACAGAACAGAGATCTACAATCTCCTGGATGTACTTTCAGATGATTCAATACTGCAGAAAAAAAGATTAGTAACCTTGACACAGAAATAGAAAAAATATTCCCAAAGAAGATGGAGAGGAGGGTGAAGGGAAAAACAAAATTAAGTTAAATAGGAACAAGAAAAAATGTGGAGAAGGAGGGGGATTGGGACTTTAAGAAGCAGAGATACATTATTAAATAAATAAGATACCTCATGAATAATTAAAATTCTATGGCAAGAAAGAAAAGGAAAGGCAGGAAAATATTTAGATAAATATTAGTAAAATTTTTCCAGTTTGATGATATTATAAAGCTACGGATCCAATAAATTCAATGAAATCTCAGCAGAAAAAACTATCAAACTATACACGAAAGTATATCATCAATTTTGTGAAAACCAAAGGTAGAGAGATAATTTTAAAAGCTACTAAAGAAAAAGACACAAAACTTATAGGAGAACAAAACATAAAACATTACAGACTTTTCATCAAAACCAATGCAAGTTGGAGGACAAACAGTGATATCTTTAAAGGACTGAATGTGACCTGAGAATTTGATTTATAGCAAAATAAAGAATATATCAAAGTAAAAGTAAAAAATCTGGGAAAATTTATTTTCAGCAGATTTTCTTAAAAAGGTACCTACTTGAGTAGAAGAAGATATAAGACCAAAACATGGGACTCCAAAACAATACAGAGCACCAGGAAGGTGAACACAAGGGTAAAAAAATGAACATTTTTTGTCTCATGCTTAAATTTCCTTGAAAGAAAAATCAGATGCTTAAAGCAAACATTATGACAGTGAACTTTGAGTTTGTAACTCATATGGAATTTAAAGGAATGGCACAATAGCACAAAGGAAATATATAAGGTGTTTATGTGAATGGGACCACTTATCTGAAGATACATTGCTACAAGTTATACACACACACACACACACACACACACATACATTGTAAACCCTTGAGCAACATCATAAAACATAAAAATCATAAAACATAAATCATAAAAATCATAAAACAATGACATATACCTAATAAGCCTATAGCTGAGATATGATGGAATTGTAAAAAGTCACATAAAAAGAAAAGAAGAAAAAAGAAACAAAAGTTAGCACGAATATAAAATACAGTAGGATTAAACTCATTTTCATCAAAATTTCTATTCAAGAGAAATGTTTGATATATTTTGATTAAGCAGAAATTATTAAACAGGAAAAATGCAAAACAAAACTTTATGCTCTCTACAAGAAAATCAATGGAAATATTTTCAATATAAAGAAAGAAATAGGCTAAGGGTAAAATATTGGCCAGGTGTGTTAGTCCATGCCGGTAATCCCAGCAACTTGGGAAACTGAGGCAAGAGGATCACGAGTTCAAGGACAATCTCAGCAAATTAGCAAGGCCCTAAGCAACTGAGTGAGACCGTGTCTCAAAAAAAAAAAAAAAAAAAATCAAAAGCACTAGAAACTTAACTCAGTGGTTAAGTACCCCTGGCTTTAATTCCTGATACTAAAAAAAAAAATGAGTAAAATATTGGTTAGAGATAACCATTCACTATGCAAGTACTGCTACCAATAATAATAGTGAAAAGACTATTGATATTATACCACATAGGTTTTAAGGCAAGGAATATTATATGTATTTTAAGGCAAGGAATATTGTTATGTATGAAGAAGAACATCAATCAATCAACATAAAACAGCAATCCTAAATGTTTATATACTCAATAACTAAGCTTCAATGTATGAGCAAACAGTTAATAGAACTTAAAGGAGAAATAGACAAGGTCACTCCTCTGCCATTAAAGGATGGAACAATTAGACAGAAAATCTTTAAAACTGATAAGACTAACATAATACTATCAACCAACTTGATCTATTATATAAAATTCTAAGGCATCTGTGATAAAAAACTCAGAAATGAAAAATGAGTTAATTAAGGTAAATATATCAAAATAAATTGTATTTAGCTATAGATAAATGGAAACAGATTTTTAAAAATAGCATTTACAACAGAATTTAGAAACAAAGTACTTAGATAATTTTAAAAAGTGTAAGATATTAAAAATTGCAAAATGTTGCTCAGGAAAAATAATGACAACCTAAATTAATGAAAATGGGTATGAGGTCTGGGTCACAAATATCACTCAATATCATTAAGATGTCATTTAACACATTTACAGACTTAGTGTGATGTTAATAAAACATCAATTGACAAGTTAATCATAAAATGTATAGGAAGATCCAATAGTGCCATAATAGGTAAAATAATTTTAAAAGATTAAAACCAAGTTATTGATTGGCATTACTTGATTTCAAAAAGTTTAGAAAGTCTAGAATAGGCCAACATATATTTCAAAATATAAAGATTTATCTTTTTAACAAATCATGAAATAAGATCATATCTTTTCAGAAAAATTAATATTGACCTTTTACCACAAAGAAAAATAATGATTGAAAATAAATCAATGACTAAGCAGAAAAGAAAAAATGTAAACTCACAGAATAAGAGTGAAAATCTGCAATTCAAGAAGTGAATAGGTAAGCAAATTGTGGCATATTTATAATGAAATAAAACTCAACACTAAACAACCTCTGATAAAATGCCTGAATTTGAAAAGCATGATGCTAAGGGTAATTGATGGGACACAAAAGATAACATGCTGCATGATTATACTTATGTAAACCTCTAGAAATAAAAAATATTTTTAATAAAAGAAAACAAATAGCAATTACCAGAGACTAGGGGAAAGGGGAAAGAATAAAGTGAAATGAGAGATGAGAAAATGTTTTGGAATGATGATGACGTTCTTTGCTCAAATTGTTGCATTACTTATACTGGTAAATATATTTGCCAAAACTTAATGAACTATATACTGAACATAGTGCATTTTATTTTGCATAATTTATACCTTTATAAAAAGTTGATTAGAGCTAAATATGCTAAAATGTTATACATAAAATATTCATGAACATTTTTAAAATTGAAAATGAAAATTAAATTTATAAATTCTAGAAAATTATAAACCCCCCAAATTGACTAAATAAATATAATACCTAAATAAAATAGCAATTAGTTATATAACAGAATTAATAATAAAAATTTCTTCCTTCTTAGTACAAACACACCATGCTTAATTGGTTATAACAGTCCTTTAAGGAAAATATTATCTTTATATAAGCATTCAGAGTAAAGGTAAGGAACAAGTTAAACAAACTTGGTTTATGAGAATAGTACAGATTTATTGCCCACTTGGAGTTGTACCAAGACAATAAAGGAAATAAGATTTCAGATTATATATATCACAATAGTCTAAATCCACATTGTTCAAGATGTAGTCATAGCCTGCATGTAGCTACTGAGCACCTGAAACTTAACTATTCTACATTAAGATATAATGTAAGCATAAAATACTTAGTATAAGAAAATGAATGTAAAGTATCTCAATAAGAATTGTATATATATTATATTGGATGATGAGAGTATGGATATGTCCAATTAAATAAATTAGAATATTAAAACTAATATGGCTTATTCCTTTTTCTGATTATTTTATTTCCAATTGATTATTTCAATTAATATAGATGGCTCACAGTAGTGATTCATATTTTACTACTATTGAACTAACCTACTTTAAGTTACTTCTTGGTGAATAGGTGGGATGACTCCCAAGGTTGTCCATGCCTAATCCCTGGAAGATTTGAATATGTCATGTTATATGGCAAAGAGACTTTGTGGTTGTTACTAAGGTTACAGACTATAACATAAGAAAGTATCTTAGATTCTCTTAGCTATATTTAATCATATAAATACTTAAAAGTAGATTACATTTTGTAGCGGGAGGCAAATGATTAGCTAAGTGAGAAGTTGTTGTCAGACTCCCACTACCAATCTGTTCACAAAACCATCATCCCCTACTGTCAGTGAAGCCACAGGAAGAGTAATACCAGGATTCCTGCCCCTCCCAGATAGAGGGGTTCCTCTGGAGTATAATGGGGATTCAGAGATTCCACTGTACTCAGAAGTAACCAGAAACCCTCACGTTACCAATATCTTATGGAAATGAGGTGGGAATCTGGACTCTGTGTGGTAGAAAAAGGTGGCATTTCTCCCCATTCCCCAAGTGGAACACTATCAGAGGAAAAAAGAAGATTTTTACTCCTACAATATAATGCTCAAAATATCTAGGTTCCAATAAAAATTCCTTATTAGACCATGAAAAAGAAAAATTTTATTTGAATGGCAAAAGATAATCAATGCCAAGATGACATACATGTGAAAACTTTAAACAGCTGTGACAAATATGTTTAGTGAGTGATTATGAACATGCTTGGCACAAATGAAGAAAATGAAGTCTTAGTGCAATAATAGAAAACTTAGAAAAGAAATAAAATATATAAAGAAGAACTCAATAGAAACTCAAACTGAAAAATATACCAACCAAAAAAAAGAATCCTTCAATGGATAGGCTCAACTACATAAGGAAAGTTCACAGAAAAGAGTAAGTGAAATTGAAGATAAAACAGAAGAAATTATCTTATGTGAACAACAGAAAGAAATAAAAAATGACAAAGTATCAGGGACATCTGGGATTGTAACAAAACATCTAATATTTAAGTCATCAAATTTCTAAAACAGAAAGAAGACAAAGGGTGAGGACAAAAAGGTAATTAAATAGACAGTAGGTTAAATTATACTAAAGACAGAAGATATAAACTTTTATAGATTCTAGGGGCTGGGTAAGCCACAACTAAGATAAAGCCAAGGAAATCTATTCCAAGGCACATCATATTCAAACTGTAGTAATAAGAACAATGATAGAAAAACAGTCTGGAGAGTTGAGAGAGAATACCACCTGTAGGGAAAAACAATTCAAATGATAACGGCTATCTCATCAAAACCCACCAAGACCAGAAGGAAGCTATGCAACATTTTGCAAATGCTGAAAGAACTGTCCACTCAGAATTCTGTATCTAGTAGAAATGTCTTCCAGGAATGAAGGTGAAATAAAGATATTCTAAATGAGAGAAAGCGAAAAGAATTCATCACCAGCAAAACTACTCAAAAAGAATGGCTAGTGATTTAAATCAGGAAAAAAATGAAAAATGATGCAACATCAGGAAGGATGAACAACTGAAAAAATAAGATAAGTATAATAGACTTTCCTTCCTGTTGAGTTTTCTAAAGTATGTTTGGAGATTGAAGGAATTTGCTACAGTTTGATCTCAAATGTACCCCAAAGGCCCAGGTGTTAAAGACTTGTTCCATAGATTGGCATTGCTATGGGAGGAGGTTGAACCTTTAGCAGGCGGGACCTGGTGGGAGGTCTTCAGGTCCCTGGTGCCATGTCCTTGAAGGGGATGGTGAGGTGTTAGTCTCCTCTTTGCTGTATTTCACTTTCTGGTCATGAGGTGAATGTTTTGTTTTCTTTTGTTTTTGTTGTTGTTCTACCTGCAACTCTTTCCATGATCTGCTACCTCGTCCAAAGCAATGGAGCTAACTGATCATGGTCTGAAACATCAAAAACTGGGAGCCAAAAGAAAATTTGCTCTTTATATGTTGATTATCTCAGGTATTTGTTACAGTGATGGAAGCCGATGAACACAGAATTAATCAATCATGAAACGCCACATTGAACAAAAACAAATGTGAAAAGACAAATATTAAAATATTTTAGAAGAAAATATAGAATATCAAAGCATGAATGATCATCTAAACAAGGCCTCAAAAATCAAATATAAAAGAGAAAAAATGATAAATGTGTGTACATTTAAATCTTTTCATCAAGCGACAATCTAAAAAGACTTAAAACCTAAATTTCTTATTTTTAATTTCTCTGCAAATGTTTAAGCAAAAAAGAATTAATATCTAGAAATTATAAAGATTTCTTATACATCCCAGCAGGCTGAAGAAAGGAGATCACAAGTTTGCTCCTAGCCTCAGTAACTTAGCCTCAGCAACTTACCTGGGCCCTAAGCAACTTAGTGAGACTCTGTCTCAAAATTAAAAAAAAAAAAGATTAGGGATATGACTCAGTGGGTAAGCACTCCTGGGTTCAATCCCCAGTACCAAAAAAAATTTCTTACATATTAATATTTTAAAATCTGAATAACTGCAAAAAAAAATTACATGAGATGATCCAGGCAATTTCTGGAAGTTGGATGATAATAATAAATAAAATGTTCTCAATCTAAATAGTAATCAGCAAAATTAAAATTGAAGCATCACAGAAATTGTTCCCTTCCTTAACAGAGGAAAACTATAAAGTTTCATAATTTCAGTTGTTGGTGACATAAAGATAAAATAAAACTTTTGTGCATTTTTTGTGAATATAAATTAGGATAATTTGGAAAGCACTTGGCAATGCCTAAGGTTGAAATTGCACACAATCTATGACTCAGCATTTGATCCCCATAAAAGTGCAGGAACACTTATCTACCAAGGAAACTTCACAGTGATGCAGCCACATCAATGTTTACAGTAGCTCAATTCACAGTAGCTAAGCTATAGGACCAACCTAGGTACCCTTCAACAGATGAAAGGATAAAGAAAATGTGGTAAGTATACACAACTGAATATTATGCAGCCACAAAGAAGAATGAAATCATGGTATTCGTCAGTAAATTGATGGAACTGGAGACTATCATGCTAAGTAAAATAAGCCAATTCCCAAAAAGCAAAGGCCAAATGTTCTCTCTGATGTAGATGCTGACACACAATGGGGGTGAGGGGGAGAATAGAAGTTCATTGGATTAGACAACAGAGAATTAAAGGAAGCAAGGGGTGATGGGAATAGGAAAGACAGTAGAATGAATCAGACATAACTTTCTTATGTTTATATATGAATAAACAACCAGTGTGACTCCACATCATGTTCAACCATAAAAATGGGATCCTAATTAAAGTAAGTTATACTCCATGTATGCATAAAATGTCAAAATTCACTTTAAAATGTCATATACATCTAAAAAGAATGAATTTTAAAATATATAAACACAATAAATCTTATTTTTGTACCTTTTTAAAGTCATTTAATTTTAACGTTAATGTCTTTAAAAATATATTTTAAATGTCTCTCTCCAATTGAGTATCTATTCTAGTCTACTCTAGACTTCAATGAAGTTTGTAATCAGTATTAATATATCTGTTTTAGTTTTATCTTTGGAATTTGAGATGCAGAAGCTTAAGTATATCTTGTTCAAGAAATAATGTGCATGTAGAAATAGGTGAATTTTATAGTATGTGCCTAACTTTGATTTTGAAAATGAAACAATTTGCAGAATAAAGACATATTTGCATAATCAAGAAAAAAACAGAAATTTCACACAGTGCCCAAAGCAATAATTGGGAAGACAAAAAATAAAGTGTGAGTGCACTAATGAAATTACTCTGGGTAAGGAAGTGAACACAAGTCCTGTCCTAGGTGAAGTATCCTGCTTAAATTCACTACATTCACATAGGGATCCAAGGATAAGAGATCTTCTATTGGCACTGGATTTCTTCTGGCATAATAGAGAACCTAATTTAATAATACATAATTTTACAATGAGCTGAATTGCAGGATATAGAGACCATGCAGAAGTATTCGTAAGCAAGAAGGAAATTAAGTAAAACTAAATCACATGCAGTCTTTTTTTTTTTTTTTTTTTTTGTCTTTCTATTCTTTCGCTGGTAACTCACTGAACTGACTCAAAACATATATCAAATTCCTTGAACATATTCAAATATGTCACATTCTGTGGTATCTGTGCCATTTTGTTTGGTCAAGAGCTAATCAAGCCAGGCACAGTGGTGTATGCCTGTAATCCCAGTGGCTCTGGAAGCTGAGGCAGGATGATCACAAGTTCAAAGCCAGCCTCAGTAAAAGCAAGGTGCTAAGCAACTCAGTGAGACCCTGTCTCTAACTAAAAATACAAAATTGGGCTGGGGATGTGGCTCAGTGGTCACGTGTCCCTAGTGCCCGCCACCTCCCAAAAAATGAATTAATCAAATAAATTCTTCCCCATTAACTGTTTCTTCTCATGGGCAGCATAGCACACCTAATCTTTACAGTAATGCTGATGGTGGTGTTTCCAGATATCATGTGAGGTAAACTGCGGGCAAGGGCTAGTGGATGAGATATTTGATCTGAGGAAGCTATCATCATTACTTAGATTATACTTTCCAAGAACATGCTCTGAAGTTAAATGTTTCTCACTTTACCCTGTAGCAAAAATTTCTGTGGGAACCTATATTCTTTCCTGTGGAAAACAAGGTCCCAATGTCAGGACTCTGATCCAAATGTCCTATTTATTTTTCTTTTAACATCTATTTCATACATATTAATTTACTTTATAAATTTCCAATTCAGGAATACATATACCCCAAATGTTCAACTATTAATTTATAAATAATGACTAAATTCTTAACACTTTCCCATTCTGTTAACTGGATTTTTAACCATATTTGCAGTTGAGACCAGATTAAGGAAATTTCTATATCTTCATTTATTTTCCAATGTGAAGGGAAAAAAATAGTTACCTTTGACTTTTGTTGAGTACCTATATTAGAAATATCATATCTGTAAAGACTTTTGTCTTTATTTAATGTTTTACTTATAAGAAATAATAACGCTATGGATATCAGCCCAAATATTATGATACAAATTTAGAAACAGATAAGCATAATTCACTGTAAGTCATTTTCCAAATTTATAGAGTCATAAACCAGATGGCATTTTAAGTATGTTCACAATAGAGAGTGAAGAGGAGCATCAGTATAATTGTAACAAATAGAAATGTTATCTTGCCTAGCAATGGTTTTATATTTTAATAATTTTAGTTCAATTTTTTTCCTCTAGTAGGAAATTCACTTATAGGCAGGTTTACTATGGATATTCTGCACCTAAAAACCACATAGTCCTTGATGTTAGTTAAAACAGCTCAAAAACCTTTAACTGCCTAACTCTTGATTGAAAGGTAAAAATAGCAATTTCTTTTTACTTAGAAGTAATTATTGAAAGTGTGGCATTGAGTAAGTTCATTTAATTAAAAATATTACAAAAGAGAAGTAGTGATATTTTCTACTTTCAAATATCTTTCTTCTCTCTTCTGCTTGAATATTGAATCCTAAATTCAATAAGTAATCTCTCAACTGAGTCCCATTGATTACCAAGGAGTAAATTAGTAACAGTACATCTACTCCTTGAGGAAAGAGTATCATAAGAATGAAGAATCAGTGATATAATCCCTTTTAAACATACGAGGTTATTATTGCAGCTATTATTACTGCTACTACTATTATTATTCTAAGCTAAAAAATTCTCTGGCCAATATTTTCTTATTTAAATCCTAAGAAGCTATACGCATACTAATATATCTATGCACATAAGCCCTTTTTCATTTGAAATATAGTCAGTTTTCCAATTTATGAGGATGGAAGAGAAGAGTGGTATGGATAACTCAATAAGCAAGTCAATAAAATTTCTTTCTATGTTAAGATTGCATTATATAATAACTTGTGCAGCACATTTTGTTTTCTAACTCTTTTGATTATGTGAAAATGAATGGATTATTTTGCTCCCCAGGGACACATATGCATACCAGATTCAGAAGATTAAAAAAAAGGAAATGAATGCTATAAAGGCATACTAAAGAATGATTCTCAAATTCTGTACTTTGTATATAATTAACAAATGATTAATAGAGACCCAGCCTGTCTTCAGAAGATTATTTAAAAAAATATTCATTTTCAAAAACTATGTCTTAAATTATTTCATGGGCAACCCTAGGGAATACAGAAAGTGGATCACGTCTCAAAATTAAACATGACCTAGATAAGTAACTAAGATATCTCTCCATCTCAAAGTTCTCTCTACTGAGGCTCCACTACCAGCATTCACACATATTCACTCTTATACTATTTTATGAACATGTGTCACCTTCTGTCTATAGTCCTATATTATTCCTGTCTTGACAACTAACATCTATGAGAAGTTATTTAACCACTCTGTTCCTGTCTTGATATTTAGATCGTATTCCAATGACCCATCTCCATCATTACATTTGGTAGGCAGTTTTTACTTGTTTAGATACTCAGAGAAACTTTGACGCAAATATTCTTTTTATTATTCTTTTTTAATGTATTTTTAGTTACAGATGGACACCTTTATTTATATTTTTATGTGGTGCTGAGGATAGAACCCAGTGCCTCACACGTGCTAGGCAAGCGCTCTACCACTGAGCCACCACCCCAGCCCCTCTTTTTATTTATATGATAGTCCCTCATTGGCTTGCCTGATTCCACACCATGCTTCTTTCTCTCTATTTATTCTTTAAATGTTGGTTAGGCTTTCCTCTAGAGCTCTTCCTAATTAATCTCCTTATACCAATTATATCCTTTCTCATGGACTAAGTGAACATTTTTTATGCCAGACTCCCAAATCTCCATCTCAGAGTTTCCTCCTGAAATTCTGACCCATTTGTTCAACTGCCTATGGGGATTCTTACTTTTTACATTTGCTAATCACCCTGAATTCATCTAAACTTGAAATCATTTCTCACTGCCAGATCTTCTCCACTTCTGTTTTTCTTTTATCTCAGTCAATGGCCACATCTACCCCATTGTTGAAATGTAGGTGATTCTTCATCCCTCACTTTCTTTTACCTGCTATATTTAGTTAGTCAGCAAGTCTCATGGATTTGGACTCATGAACTACTTTTGTGCCCTTTTCCTCCTCCTCCTCCTCCTTCTTCTTCATCTTCTTCTTCTTCTTCTTCTTCTTCTTCTTTTTTTTTTTTTTTTTTTTTTTTTGGAGAGATTGAACCCAGTGGTGCTTAATTACTGAGTCATATCCCTATCCCTTTTTCATTTTGAGACAGAGTCTTGCTAACTTGCTTAAGGCCTCACTAATTGTTGAGGCTGACTGATGTGATCCTCCTGGCTCAGCCACCTAAACCACTGGGATTAAGGCTCTTGCCTGCCTTCTTTTACACACCATTTCTATCATTCTAGTTCAAGTCATACTGAACACTCTAAAAGCTTGCAACTGGTCTTCTTGTCTGCAATTTTGTCTGGCATCAATCTATTCTCCGTACTTTTACTATCTCTACATATCAGGATTATAGTCTTTTCAGTCATAGTCATGGTTTTAATGATAATGTCCAAAATTTGTAACATATTTGAAGGCTGAGAAGAAACGAATTAACAGTAGACCTGCAAAGTATTTTCATGTTTTACCAGGGAATGTTCTAGAAATAGAAGAAGAAAAAAAAGATGACCTGGCTAAATTGCCTAGTAAATATGTTAATGACAAATCTGTTCTTCAACACATTTTTAGTATTTATTAGTAGGAGATGCATAATCCATAGGAAGATTTGTACTAAGTTTGTATAGGATTATGTATAATAAACAAATATGGACTCTGGAGTTGTGAGGTGTGGCTCTAGGGAAAAGTTTACACAAGAAATATGATGACTGGAATTTATAACGGAGAAGTGTCATGTCATAAGCAACTCCATTTCTGTATAAACAATGATCCTATACATCATTTAGATAGTTCATTGTTAAGTGAGGACTAAAGAACATAATCTAAGGTGGCAAGAAGAACCTGAGGGGTTGTACTGATATCCTCAAGCTTCTGCTTATTTTTCTTAGGTTTGGAGATTATTTACATTTTAAGATTTTTAATAAGACTTGGTACTTGGTAACATTTTTGAACCTCAATTCTGATTTGGCAGTATGACCCTTTGTGCTAACTTATATAAGTGAATCTATTTTAATTCTTGAGCCTAAGTTTTTCTCCACCATAAACCTTAGACTTTAGCCTCACTGGACTTCTTAGACTTATTTTGGTTCCTTGAGTACACTGTTTTTGCTATTCATTCTGAGTTTGTAATATTTTCTCCTCACTACCTCAGCCCCTTTATCCTCTTCAGTTACCACAGTCACTGATTCAGTATTTACTCCCTAGTTATCCTTTAATTTTCAATTTAATGTATTTCTTCAGTGAGGATTTTCTGACCCATAAGCATATGTTCTAGTAAGATCTTTTACTACTCCTTCGGTAGTATTAACTACACTTATAATTGCTTGTAAGCCTTGAAACTCCATGAAAGAATTAATCTCTTCTGAGTCCTCATCCTATCTCATAGTTTAACATAACTTGCTGTGTAATAGATTTAGAAGTATGTGTTGAACAAATCTGACAATTTGGGGACCTATCATAACTATTGGACTGAAATAGCTCTTAATAGCTTCATGTATTTCAGAAAGCTCTGAGGAATTGACGGCAGTGCAAAAACATAAACAGGCCAAGAGCAAAAGTTTAAGAACACAGCATTCCATTTCCTTCTCTTGTTTCACAATATCTGAGAGTGAATCCTTTTCCTACCCAATATATAAACTCAAGAAAGTCACATAATCATTTAAGTTTCTCACAAATTGCAGTAGTAATAAAGTTCTTTAAAAATAACAGCACTATGAATTGTTTAAACCTCTAAAAACTCATTAAATAAATGTATTATGATAGTTATTTTAAATATAATTAATTTTAAAATTGAACAAATACCATTTTTCTAAAAAAAATATTTTTTCTACACCTTTTGTTTTTTTAAAATACACATTGAATGCATTTCAACCACCAATTTCTAGCAGAAATTACACTTGATTTTGTACAAACTTCTGTCTCCCTGATACTCACTACTCTCATTTTGCCAGTGTTATAGAGGTACAACTGCAGATTTAATAATTTGTATGTGTTTCATTCTGTTAAATAATGCTGAAGGACCTCCAAATATATTCCCATTAATACAAAAGGACAATAAAGCATATTAGAAATGCAAAATATTAAAAGCAACAATAATAATTTTTCTACCTTTCAAAGGGCACATTACTGCCATTGTAAAAAAATGCCTTCATGTATTATAAATTCCTTCCTGCATTACCAAAGTTACTCTATCATCATATATACCCTTATCTGATTACCTAAATGTATAGAATGGACATCAGTCAATACTCCTGGAAAAATGCAATGCCTGGTGGGCTTTATGATTTTTAGAAACAAGATAAAAGCCTTATGACTCAAAGAAAGCAATCAAATGCATTTTGTAGCCACAAGCATCATATTTACTTAAAGGATTGTGACTATAAAAGCAAATCTCTCTTACTGGAAGCCGGGACAAAAGCTGTCAGAGAACAGGGTAGTAAATAGCTTTGAAATTGTTTTCTCTGCTTCATTTCAAAAGCTTAGGGCTACCAGTGTTTGACCTTTTACAAATGGAATGGTTTCCTGCAGGTCTTGGCGTTGCACTGAATGCTGATGGTGGCGTGGCTTGATGCAGGCATCAAGAATGGTAAATATGCTCGACGCTGGGCCACTCTTCTGCATTGAGAACATTTCTCATTCAGTGACATTTGCTGGTGTTCTCTAAGAAAAGGTAGACTAATTCTATTTGCTCTCAAACATTTTCCCTCTAGTATCTCTTGACCAAGCAGAGCAAGGAAAATTGTGTAATTGTCCAAAATGACTCCATATAGCTGAATGGCCAAAGAAAATAAAGTCAGGCTGAACAAGAAAGCATTTTACTGAGAACATCTGGAGTCAAGCTATTATCATCTTTGCTATTATATAATGGAGAACACAAAGATATATTTGAGGGTTGAGATTCACAGCATTTCTTAGACTCTGTATAGTCTCAGTCTCTGCTAGGATATTGGCCCTATTGTTTCAATTTCATATTGATGTATTAATGAAAGATCATCTGAGTACAGTTTCTACAGTTAAATATCCATGTGATATAATTATTTTTATATTGAAAAAAAGTATGAATTACAAACTAAAGGTCTATTTTACAGCTGTCTATTCTCTATGAAATATAGTGCCACACTTAGCTTCTAGAATTATATTAAAGCATAGTATTGTTGCTAACTCTAGAATGCTATTGTCCATTAGATAGACCTTGTTTTGTTTTTGATACACATCTCTGATATAGAGTTATTATGACTTTATTTTTCTAGTTGAGGAAAACATGGCTCATATAAAATAAAAATTTCACTGGACACAGGAAACAATAAAGAAACTGATGGACAAATAGGAGCCTGGATTTTGTTTTCTTGTTTTTTTTTTTAATCTAGATTTTATTCTAGGAATGCTTGTAGTTTTATAAACTATCCTGAAGATGGAATAGACATTCTTGGAATCTATTTTATCTGTTTTGAAATAGGAGATTAATCAGAAAAGAATTGTTTTCATAAGTTAGGATCCCTCTGATCAGAGTCTCAGGAAAATTTCAGAGGATAACTTAATTTTTAGCAAGTATTGATAATGTGCTAAACTGCATGCTAAATGCTTTGAATCCATTATTTCATTCACCCTTCACAACAATTCTATGAGGACACACATATACTCCCCAATTTGTAGAAAAGGAAATTGCAGATTAGGAACTATTTTTATCTCTATTTCCTTCCAATCAATTCTCTGTACTTCCCTGCCTTGTTCAGTACCCAGAGAGCCTGGCTGCTAAGGGCTTCTTTTCCCACTGGGTTTGGAAGAACAGAGGTGATGGAGCATGTGGGAGGAGAGGTCAGGCATCTACTCACCTTGCTGCGGTGTTGTATACTGCCTTCCTCTGTGACCACAGCTCACATCAGTGTTGCTGCCTCTAGGTCCCCAGCTGTGTCTGTGATGTGGTGATACCTTTCCTTCTTTCCTCAGGTTTAGGGTAAAAACAACTTCAGGCTGTTGCCAGTTCTGGTTCTTCATCACCCATTGTTATTTCCTTAACTTTGCCCACCCTTGTTGTATTCCCTTATAATTGTGCTATTTAGAGGATGCCAGTTGTTAATTATCGAGATCTTGACTGACATAAAAGTTTGAATTGCCATAGGGCAATTTATAGTTAGCAGAGATCAATTAGAGCTCATTTAGAATTTGGTAGAGTTGGTGTTCAATATAGGTCTATTTGATGCCAATGTGCTTCAACATTCTATGATCTCTATGATGGGGCCTCACATTATTATTAGAATGAATTGTTTCTAAGCCCCCAAAGTCATTTCAATTTCTTTTTAGGGACTATCCCCTGTAAAAGGTGCTTCTGGCATTTAGGACATTGCTGTGGAGAGAACGCAACTATATAATATCAAAAGCAACTCAACAGCAGCTGGGGAGGCTGAGAGGCAGGAGGATCATGAGTTCAAAGCCAGCCTCAGCAATATAGTGAAGCCCTAAGCAACTTATTGGGACCTTGTCTCAAAATAAAAAATGGAGATGTAGCTCAGTGGTTCAGTGCCCCTAAATTCAATCTCTTAACACCAAAACAACAACAAGAACATAAACCTCTCAAATCCTAAAGATCTAGCCAGGCAAAAAGATGGTGAGAAAGTACATAGAATCTACAAAAGATATTCTCAGGCAGTTGTTAGAATAGTTAATGCCAGGAACCTCTCCTGTCTGCCATAACCACAGATCCAGGGGACTCTGTACAATTTCTGCTTGACATCAATCCAGATCTGGCTCTATTAATTTATCAATCACTGGACTACAATATTTTAGTCATTCTTTTATCTCTTCAAAAATTAAATTTTAAATTCTTGCTATGGGCTAGGCATTCTGCAAAGTAAAAGGCATACCTAGATGAATAAGACAAGGTTTCTATTCACAAAGAAATAAATGAACAGAAATGGCAATATAGTTCAGAAGTCCAGGAAGGAGTTTCAGAAGCTAGGATTGAAAGGGCAAAAGGGTGAGTATTTCTTTACAGTTACTTTTTGCCTAGCATTGCCCAACTGGGTCACCAGGCCACACTACTTTGCCCCAAGGGCCTAATATTAATGACCCAACCCCCAAGCTCACAAGCTGTAGTTTTCCCCATTAGCTGGGGATGCATATGGAATGATCAGCTCACATAACATGCTGAACGCTGAACCGCTCCACAGCAGCCCCTCAACCTTTTCACATGCTAGAATCTCTCAAAGTGATGAATATGTCTGGGTCAGCATTAATGGGTCATTTATCTTGGATTTTTTCTCTCCACATCTGCACAGCAATTGTCTAGATGATACTTTAGGTTTTAAATGCCTAATCTGAAATCTATAACAGCGAATAAATGTGCTGACTCTTGCTTCACTTGACTGTAGATGTTTCTCAATTTCATTGTTTAAAAATGTTAATTCTGCTCCAGCACATAGTTCTCTCTTTGAAAGCAGAATACCAAGTTTTGACTTCATCAGACAGATATAAACACAAAAAAGGTATTTTACAGTCAATGTAATTTGATTTTCTTCCTTCTTTCTTTTTTGTTTTGCTTTTGTTGCTGCATTACAGTTGCACATAATGTTTGAGTTCATTCTAACATAATCATATATGAATGGAATTGAATTTACTCCATTTCAATCCCCAATGCCCCACTTTCCTTCTCTCCCTCTCTCCAGCCATTCCCCTTCTCCTCTACTGGACTAAGTTGTACTCATTTATATACTTTTAATTGTTGTTTTATAGATATACATAAAGATGGAATTCACTGTGGTATATTTATACATGCATAGCATAATTTCATCAAATTAATTCTGCATTTCTTCCCCTTTCCTGTCCCTCTTTCCTCCTCTCTCAATCTCCTTCTACTCTGCTTATCTTCTCTCCATCTTTATGATATTCAAATATGCCCCCCCACACACTCCTTTGCTCTAGTTTCTACATATGAGAGAGAACATTCAACCCTTGTTTTTCTGAGTCTGGCTTATTTCAATTAGCATGATATCCTCCATTTCCAGGCATTTACTAGAAAATGCCATAATTTCATTCTTCCTAATCACTGAATAAAACTCTATTTTGTATATATACCACATTATCTTAATCTTATAATCTATCTATGGTCATCTGGTGCCCAATGGTAATGGTACTGCTGTAAACATTGATGAGGTTGTATTACTATTGTATGCTGATTCATAATTCTTTTGAATAAATACCAAGAAGTGAGAGTCATATGGTGGTTCTATTCCTAGTTTTTGAGTAATCTCCACACTGCTTTCCAGAGTGGTTGTACTAATTTACATTGCCACCAACAATGTAGGAGTGTACCTTTTCTTCCACAAACTCACCAGAATGTATTATTATTTCTATTCTTGATAATTGCCATGAGATGACATCTCAAGTAGTTTTTATTTGCATTTACCTGATTGCCAGAGATGTTGAACAATTTTTATGTATTAATTAGCCTTTTATCTTTCTTCTTTTTCCTTCTTTAGTTTGTTTTCCCATTTATTGATGGGATTATATTTTTTGTTTTAGTGTTAAGCTTTTGGAGCTCTTTATATGTTCTGGATATTAATCCCATGTCAATGGAAGAGTTGGCAAAGATTTTTTCCCATTCCGTAAGCTTATTCTTTATGCTCTTTTAATCATTCCCTTTCGTATGCAGAAATGCAGAAGCTGTTTAATTTGATGCCATTCCACTTATTGATTCCAAGTTTTATTTCTTGTGTTTTGAGGGTCTTGTTAGAAAAGTTGCTGCTTGTGCAAATATGTTGGAGTGTTTGCCCTAAGTTTTCTTCTCACAGTTGCAAAATTTCTGGTCTAATTTCTAAGTCGTTGATCTATTTTGATTTGACTTTTGTGCAAGGTGAGACATACAGATCTAGTTTCATTTTTCTACAAATGGATATCAAGTTTCTCCTGAAACATTTGTTTTAAGGTATCTTATCTCCAACATATATTTTTGGCACCTTTGTTGAGTATCAGATGTCTGTAACTATGTGGGTTTGTCTTGGTGTTTTATCTTTCCTTTAAACATGAGGTAGAAATAGTTTAAAATAACGGTTCTTCTCTTCTCATTTTCGGTTCAGTTCCTTTTCCAGTCAACCATCATAAATAGGTTTCAGGTGAGATTCGGTAATGGTTGCTAAGACTGGTGGATAAAGTTTGATTAATAATCATAGAACTCTTCCCGTAAAATAGCAGTCAATTAAAAAGGAAAAAAATCATGAAAGAGTGAACTAAAAACATAGCAAACAACAAAACAAGGTGAAGAAGATTAACATCTCTGATGATTGGATGATCCCATGCTTCCTATGATTCACTGAGAAGTTTCCAACATCGTTTTCATGATATTATTGCTGGGATTTTATGAAATGAATGTGGTCATGAGGAAACAGCAAATGGATGTAAACTGACAGTCATCTAACTTCATAAGAATGTAAGGTTTATACAATCTCAAGAACATAAAAAGCTTTAATTTTTTTTTCTTTTGGATGGTACTGGGGATTGAACCCAGGACATTGTGCATGCAAGCCATGCACTCTACCAACTGCACTATATCCTCAGCCCATTAAAAGTTGCTGGGTGCGGTGGCACATGCCTGTAATCCCAGCACTTTGGGAGGCTGAGACAGGAGAATCATGAGTTCAAAGCCAGCCTCAGCAACAGTGAGGCACTAAGCAACTCAGTGAGACCCTGTCTTTAAATAAAAACACAAAATGGGAATGGGGATGTGTCTCAGTGGTCAAGTACCCCTGAGTTCAATCCCTGGTACTAAAACAAACAAACAAAAACCGTAAAAAGCAAGTAAAGTTCTGATACACTGTTTCTAACTAAAGCAATCTAAAAGATCACATAGTCCTGAATAAGGTCCTTGACAAGAAATAAAAGGAAACAATAATTGATGCACTTGTTTCTATTGTCACGATTATTGGTTGCAAACATTGGTATAGTTAATGACAATTTCTTAATTTCACAGGTGTAGAAATATATTTTTTCTAAATTATTAGCCTTTATGTAAAATAAAATAATTTATTGGATTGTAAGTCCTCTGATATTCTGTAAACCCAGAAAAATGCAATTGTGTCTGCTTCAGTAAGAGTGCATGTGGCTGCATGTAACAAACCATTTGACTAACATTGCCTTAAAAATAAATGATGTTCTCTCTTACTTATAAGATAATTGTCAGACACATATCCATCATTACTGTTTAAACAAACAGAAAGACATTTCATAGATATTTCCTGTGATTGCATAGATATTACTTACAATATAGTAAAAAAACCACAAATTTGTACTGTTCAGTTCCCCACAGATTTACCAAAGCTTTGTTATTGCCAAAACTAAGCTGCATGGCCACTTACTTGTGATAGTTAAGGGCTGGCATGCAAATGGAAGATGAGCAATGCAGATTGTTAAGGGACTGGCATGCAGAAGAAGAAGAGCAATGAAGAAAGAAAATGTGAATAGTTGTTGGGTAGTGAACCAACATCATTTGTCATTGGGGTTCATTTGTCTTCTAACACCAGTATATAATACACTGCCTGATGTGTAATTGGTATTCATTAGGTTTTCTTTGTTTTTCAAATGAACACTGAATGTTTTAACCTTGACAAAAAAATCCAGTAATAATTTACTGTTTCTACTACTAGTATTACCACCACCACTACTACTAAAATTACTACTATTATTAGTATTCAATATAATTTTTTGGAGTATTTGCCCTATGAGAAGTGATTTCTAAGTACATTACAAATATTATCTCATTCAATTCTCATAAAGCTTTTGCCATTCAAATGACATACTTTACAAAATTTATATAAAAAACACATGTGTGTACTGTTAGTAAAATGTTACTATTTTAGGTCACTATTCCCAAATATTTTTATTCTTATGCCTTTCTTCATTAAACAAATACATTTTAAGAAGAATTATATAATTTTTTTCAACAAATATTACCCAAAAGTATTATATTCTTGAGGAAGAATTGTTTGAAGAAATGACTTTGTTCAGGTCTATTTGGTTCTTATTCTAGTGTTTACCTGGTACAGGAGACCCAATTTGAATGCCTCTCATTCCCAACAGTAGTTAACAGGGAGCATATCTGTTCTGTGAAACCCTTTCCCAATCTGGCCATTCTACGTTAATCTGACATGGATCAAACAATTCTTCTCCCAGAAATTTCAAATTTAGGTAGAACACACGAACACTAAATATCTCTGAGTAATGTCAAAAGCAGTACGGGGGTTCAGCCTCTGCAGGGTGTCAGGTCCTGAGGTGGGATAAGCGGTGTCGGCGAAAATAGCACCAATGAGACACAGAGACCAGGTTTGGTGCAGCTGTGTCCGTCCAAGTTCAGACCAGCACTTTATTTATAGTGATTTACAGTCATTGATTAAAAGAAAAGAAAAGGGGGTTACAAATCATCATGAGTTATTCATAAACACAGAGTGGTCATCTATAATTGTCCTGGATAACTACATCAGCATCAAAGGATTTTTAAATCTTAACTAGAGACTGTAACTAGAAGGGTCCTCATGTCCTGTTCTTAAGATTAATATCAAACTAGAGATCACTAAGCTTCCTATTGTATTCTCAAAAAACAAGATGAAGCTAACAAAGGTGTTTTTAACTATGAGAGTAGCATAAGACTAATAGGTCACTGTGGTAACTACACTTAAAAGCATAGCCGTTGATGCACATGTGGTCAACGGCTTCTGCTCATGTCCAGAATTGCCCAAAGCGGCAGGTAAAGTTAACTATTACATACATCATCAAAATATCATTCTCTGAACTTTCCCCAAGGCCTATCCTGTAGCAACCATTGTTTACATAATTTGAGTTCATTTTCTCTGGGCAGGCATTGAGGCCTTTGTTTCTTAGGACTCTCCCATGTAAACAAGGAACAACAATTAACATGTTTTCTATTAACCCAACCGTTCTTTCTCCATTAATATAGGATCTTGAGTATAGTGGGGAAGGGTCCAGTCATAAGTTACCTGGACACCTGCCGTCTTCTGCCTTTACCCATGTCAAATATCACTGGATTTTACTATAGGGGGAATCCATATTTGTCAGGACCTGCGAGAAGGCTTGACCAGCATTTACACTTTAGGCATGGGACTAGTTGGAGCCACAATTTCCCATAGCTCACTTTATTGAAATTGCCAAAGCAGCCTTCTACAGCCAGGCCTGAGAATACTTCCAAAAGTAATTGGGGAAACTGTGGGCCTAAGTGTTCTGGATAACATATCTAAAGTGAAACTATCATCAGGGGAATTTCTAGAATTACTTCTAAGAAACATCATATCAGTAGTACTATCCTGATGGGGATTTTCTTGTTTATTCTCCTGGGTGGTCAAAGCCTTCTCCTTAATTACAAGAGACTTTAGAGGACCAGGATTGACTGATCCTGTCTTTCTGGGAATTGGAATAGCGACACAAGCAAGCATATCAGTAGTACTATCCTGATGGGGATTTTCTTGTTTATTCTCCTGGGTGGTCAAAGCCTTCTCCTTAATTACAAGAGACTTTAGAGGACCAGGATTGACTGATCCTGTCTTTCTGGGAATTGGAATAGCGACACAAGCAAGCACAATTAATTCTGTCAAACTAAGAAGGGGCATCCCAACAAGAAATATATCGAGGAGTGCATCTCTTCACCCTGATCCATTGCAGGCACCAGAACTTTGTCAAACGGTGTCTTGAGGATTTTGGGCTATGGCAAAGCAGTATTTTAGAAAGTGAAGCCACAAATTCATACTGCTTATTAGTTCCCTGCAGATTCACCAAAACTTGCTTTCTTAAATTTTATGAACTATTTTTGAAAGAGAAAGAAGTTTGCTTTAAGATCCTTCCGAAAACTGTCTTATTCATTATAGGAAGCTAGTTCTTTTCTGTTCTGGTTACTATGTATTTAGAATGGCAGTGTCTTACTTCCTACCCTGAATGGTAGAAACTGGATTGTAACCACACAAATATTCGGTACAAATATTCCTCATTTACAATGACCAAAGCAACAATTTTATTCAGAAATATGCAAAACCAAAGTTTCCCTTGAATACATAGCAGGAAAATAAGCTCTGTAGTTTGCCAAAATATCTGTTTAAACATACATAGTGTATATATGTTTATATATATATAAACATGTGTATTTATGTATTAATTTATATTTACATTTATATATTCATATATAAATATAACTATATATTATGTATTTATTTATATATATAAAAATGTGTATTTCCACATATTTCTGTTGTAAAATACCAATCCCTACTCATAGAAGAATACCTTAGTTTAGGGACCTTAAATAGAAATTTCTCAGTCTTGATATTAGTTCTTTTGTGTTGTCATTAAATATCAGCCTTCTATGCTCTTCAGGACACTCTGAAAAACCACACACATTCATTTGTTCCTGGAATCTGAGTTGACAGACCAATGCCAAGAAACACATTTAGATGTATTGGCTGTAATTATCATAAGTTCAAAACTTACAGGTGTCCTAGAGTTATATTTTAAGTTACTATCAGTTTTATTGTTCCAAGTGTTTCTGTCCTTACTGTCAATGCAAAAATGTGTAGAAATTTAAGAAATTAATTTTTAAAAATTGTATTGGTTATTTTTAGTTATACCTTGCAATATAATCCATTTTGATATAATTATACACACACATGAAATACATCTTATTCTAATTAGGAGCCTATTCTTGTTAATGGGGGGGTTTCACTATAGTGTGTTCATATATGTACATAGGAAAATTATGTCAGATTCATTCCACTGTCTTTCCTTTGCCTATCCCCCTCCCTTCTCTTCATTCCTCAAGATTTATATTCAAGCATTTAACATTTACCTTAAGAATTATCTTCCATTATTGTATGTTAAAAGCATTTTCTTACTGTTGTGGCTCTAGTGGATTGGTAATAGAGAATTCCCTGCTCTCAATGAAGAAAGACAAAGTTCTGGGATAGTTGCTGCTTTAGAACATTCACCTACCATTATCTTCTTCCCACATAGAAGAATAACCAAAAGTTTCTTCTATTTAGTAGTAGCCATGGGTAAAATAATGCACTTTTATGATTCCTCATTTTATTCTTTTAAAAGTTATATCTATAATGTTTTAATACTAAATGTATGTATGATGCTAATAAAACAAACAAAAGAAGTACATTTACAAGAGAATGTTAAAAGTCGTGATGTTTAATTCAAAGCTCTTCCCTTCACCCCAATTTTGCATGATGTTGAAATAGGGAAAGGAGCACAGTCTATTCCCTTCTGCTTTCCATTCACTTAACTTTCTGTCTTCCTGTACTTACTCTCTAGGGGTGAGGCCACAAGAAGGCACAACAGAAAGCTTCTCCTTGTGACTTTCTTTTTTTTTTTTTTTTTTTTTATAAATTTTATTTAACACTTAGGCCAAGACTGTGACTTTCTTTGTCAAGATCGCCTCATTCTTCTGTGTCTTCATCACTGCTCCAGCTCATTGTCTATGACTTATTGTGCATGGTTAAAGCCATGCAGGCTCTGCTGATAAGGGAGTCCATCCCAAGATCCCTAGGCATTGAGGATTCCTTCACAAACAATCTCATCTTCATGCTGTCCTCTGTGGAAGCATCAACTTACTTTCCTCTGATGAAAACATCTTGTCTCCCAGGCCAGCATGAAGCCTCCAAGCATACTGATCTCTCCAAGCATACTCAACTCTAAGGCCTGTGGAATAAGCACAATCCACCTTCTGTTTTGCTTCAGAACTGGAAAATAAAGGATATCAGTCATCCTGCCCCCTTCTATATCTGATAATATCATTAAGCATCTCTTCTCCCATAAGCTCTCTCCTCCAGCCTCTAGTAACATGGAGGAGGTCATTAGGTTCAATGGCTAAACATATGTCCAATCAACAAAAACATATCAGTTCTTGGTTTGTGCAGAAAGTATTTCTTAGTTTCAAGAGACCAATCAAGTATCACTTCCCTTTACCTTCAACACTCATACTCCTCCCTTTTACCCTCATCCTTTTATCTCTTAAATGAAAGTAGAGTAATAGTCTTAAAGAACAGGCATTAAAGGATGAGAAAGGAGAACAACAGAGATATCAGAATAAGCAAAAGAGAAGCAGCATGGGCTATGCAAGCTATTTCAAGCAGTTTACTTCAATAAAGAGAATAACAGGGTCTTTCAAGGAGCTGGATCTAGCTCCTGTTTGAAAGATATTGTGAGGAAAGCAGCAGTAACAGATGCTTATGAACAAAACAGAAAAGTCCTTCTAAGTAAATTAGAAGAACTTGAATGGTATCTCTACCAGATGTACACCTTAAAGAGATTTAAGGATCAAATCAAATAGTCCTTCCATTCAAGTTGAGTATGCAAACTTGGATGGGCCTAAGTTTTTCTCTCTAAACATTAAATCATACATACTTGAAGATAAAGTCACCACTTATTGATAAATTTTAGACTCCTGGACAAAAGTCTACATTCTCAAATTTCTCAAGCATTCTTTGTAGATTCATTTACAGTTAACAAATATCTATTTCTCTTAACCACAAACTACATTTTCTATGCACAAAAATCAATTGCCCAAAGAAATGCTTTGGAATGTTCTCAATATGTGAAGAGAGAATTCTAAGATTGTTAGGCCTCAAAGCAAAAGTCCTACAAGGCAAATTAAATTGGAGGAAAAAGCTGGTCACTGGAATCATAAGAGGAAGCACTCTTAGTGCTACTATAGGACAGCAAACTACAGTGCTGCAGCCACTTCAATGTTTATAGCAGCTCAATTCACAATACCTAAACTGTGGAACCAACCTAGATGCCCTTCGATAGAGGACTGGATAAAGAAACTGGTATGTATACACAATGGAATATTACTCAGCAATAAAAGAGAATAAAATTATGGCATCTGTAGGTAAATGGATGGAGTTGGAGAATATCATGCTAAGTGAAGTAAGCCAATCTCAGAAAACTAAATGCCGAATGTACTCGTTGATAACTGGATGCTAATCCATAATGTGGGGAAGGTCATAGGAACAATGGTGGAACTCTGTTCACAGGGGTGTAAGGGGGGAAGGGGCATGGGGACAGTAAAGGTGGTGGAATATGATGGTCATCATAGCCCTAACTTTATGTATGACTGCATATATGTTGTGATTCTATACAATGTACAACTAGAGAATTGATATGTTGTCCTCTATGTACAATGAATCAAATTGCACTCTGTTATCATGTAAGCCTAAATAGAACAAATAAATAAATTAAATATGGAAAAAAAGAAGTAACCACCATGACTGAACTATCTTGAAAACTCCTGTAATGTTATTTAGTTTCTTCTATTATAGCTTTCCTTTTGTGTTAAAGCAAACATCTGAAAATTCTGTGCCATCATAGCTAGTAAATAAATAAATAAATAAAAACTGGAGTATGCAAAGACATAACCAATTCCAGAAAATCTTTAAAATTTCTGAAATCAACCAAATCATAAATATCCACACAGTTAATTAAAGCAAGATTGAAATACCCTATAATTTCCTGCATTATTAGTGTTACATATTAAAGTCAATATAGTCTCCTTGAAATCAACTGGACTATAGATTATAAATCCCAAATAAGTGCTTAGAGATAGAGAGTAGGCAATTTTGAAGTTATTGTTAAGGCATTCCTCACAGTGAGGCTTCATTAGTTAAATGCCACATGATGGCTCTGTATCAACTTGACAGGATCACAATACCCAGATATTTAGGGAAACATTATTCTGTGCCTGTATGAGTACTTGTGGATGAGATTAAGGTCTGAGCTGGTACAGAGTAAAGCTTGTTGCTTCCCTATTGTGGGTGGCTCTTCTTCATCTAGTTCAAGTTCTGAGAAAATTAAGAACCCTAACCCTCCAACAAATAAAGGAAAACTCCTACTGCCTGACTACATGAACATCATTTATACTCCCCATCCCCAACTTCCCCATCATTTGACTCTGGAATTTGTAGCTTTTGGACTGGCTCTTCTTGGATTTTAGATATGCGGACTCAAACTGTAATTTAGCCATCATTTCCACAGGGTCTCAACTTGCCACTGAAGATTTAGAGATTCTCAGCCTCCATAATCATATGAGCCAGTTCCTTATACAATCCCCCTACCCTCTCTCTCCTTTTCTGGATAACCCTGATTAATTCTACCACAAAGAAAGCCTTGCTCAGCTGCAAAGCACACTTTAATACAATTCCTCTCTCTCTAGACCACCTGATGGAAAAGAAGAAGAATAATACCCTGCCTAGTTGGCTTTGGAAAAGTTACTGTTAAATGAAATGACAAAAACACCACATGAATATATTCCTCCTCAAAATATGAATTTCAGATTAGTAGTAACTCTCATCAGAAAACTATGGAATGTGGATTCTTAATTGTTTATTGCATTTGGAAAATAATGTATACTTCTTAGTTATATAGTTCCTTATCAGTATGTGTACACACACACAATTTCCCAATTAGGAAATATAGGGAGTGAGATTTTTAAAAAGGCTATTAGAAGCCTAAAATTCATCATAACTCTGTAATATGTTGTTCTTGAAAAGAATTCAACAGTACAAGAGTTATTATTTAAAAACTATATAAACAGCAAACAAGATATATACTACCCATATAGTTAAAATTTACAACAAAAATTCCTGAGAAATGAAAATCAACAACTGTATATATCAAATTAGTCAAGCAAATAGTAAAGTTGGTTTTTGAGGCCATATTTCTTTGAAGGAGGGTTTCAGAATATAAATTACATTACATTTGACAGTGTCAACAATGTGAGTAGGGAAACATAATCTTAAAATAAATACTAATTTGATTTTAGTTATATTCTTAAATCACTCTCTTATTTAACCTATTGCAGTTGTCTCAAGCATCTCATTCTTTAACCAGAAATTGAAGATCAAAAGCATTTTCAATCTATAATATTAAAATATTAAACTCTCAATTTGAACAATATAGCTATTCTAATAATATAATTAAATGTTTGAATTTAAAACCTAATAAGTCTTTGGAGCAAAATGTGAAAAAAATAAACAACACTTCCTCATTAACTAATTGTGAAACTAAGAGAAGAGAGAACATAACTTCACTCTGTTGCAGAGAAAAACTAAGCAGTTAGACCCACTGAGTAAGCCCTCTACACCTTGGGCTAACATTTATTTAATGAACAAAATTATTTTAGTCAGCTTACTCCACTGCTCAGGGTTCAAAGTAAAGCAGAACACCATGGTGGAAGAGTGTGTAGCAGGAGAGAAGTTCAGGACATGGCCATCAGGAAGCAAAGAGAGAAAGAGCTCTGCTCACTAGGGACAAAATGGAAGCCCCAAAGACGTGCCTTCAGGGACATATCTCTTCCAACTACACCCTACCTGCCTTCAGTTACCACTCAGTTAATTAATCCAAATCAGGGGATGAATTCACAGATTAGGTTATAACTCTCATCATCTAATCATTTCACTTCTGAACCTTCTTGCATTATCTCACACATGAGGTTTTGGGAGACTCTTCATACCTAAACCACAACAAAAATCTTAAATTTGAACTTCCTTGAAAAAAAAATTTCATTTCTTCTACATGTCTTTCAAAGATTTTTAGTATATAAAAATGATTTTATTGAGTGTAAGAATAGCATAGATACACTTTTTAAATTTGCTATTTGGTCTCAACATCTTATAATGGTATGTTATTGTCATATGAAAGTACATGCTTTTATATACACCAGTCTATTGGCTTTCAAAAGATTGTAACAATTTACATGGTCATTCATAATATATATATTTGATACTAATGTTCAATTTGGAAACTATCATATTTAAATATTATTCATTCAATAGTTATAAAATACTACTTTATTACTTTTTAAACTATTTTTTAGTTATACATGAACATAGTCTCTTTATTTTGTTTTGTTTATTTTTATGTGGTGCTGAGGATCAAACCCAGTACCTCACACATGTGAGGCAAGCGCTCTACCACTGAGCCACAACCTCAGCCCTACTTTATTACTTTTGAAACAATTTTGATTGGCATGAAAGTTGAAGAAATTTCACATTTTTACCAATGCTCTTATTTTACATGAATTATATTTACACATTAGTATTTTTCTATAATTAAGAACATAATAATAATATAATATGTTTATATTTTGTAACACATTTTTCTGGCATATTTCCTATAAATGTATTATAAGTAATTTTATTATTTTAACTATATAATATTCTGTCATACAGTTTGAGTATTTATGATAATAATTTTTAATATTTTAAGATTTCCTTTAGGACTTTATCACTTACACATTTATAATTGTTGCAAAGAGCATAAATTCTGGCTTTAGTTTATCTAAAGATGAATTATGTTTTAATATTAAATTCTATATTCTCAATCATTTTGATCCATGTAATAAAATGACATTAAGCACAATTAAGGATAGCAAATAAATACAAGGAATCTGAACATCTGAATGGGTACATATTTTACCAGATGTTTTCTAGGGCACATATAAGACAAATAAAAAGTGGTACCAACTTTTAAGTGAAATTATATTTGTTAAAGTTTAAAAATCACTCAAGTTCTAGCTCTTTTCAAACATGAGGAGTATTGATTTAAATAAAAAAGTGAACTGTTAAAAAAACAATATTGAAATTAAAGTCATAATTCAAAACTAATATACTAGTTCTTTCTATCAATTATTCTGCCCAAATAAGATGCTAGTACAATTGGGAAAGTTCAATAGCACTATGCTAGGGAGGGAGTCCCCCTGCAACTCTGGTAGTAAATACGTGTAGTGAGAGAAAATTAGGTCATGACATTACTCATATTCTTTCATCACTCATGAAGACCTAATAGTCCTAAAGAGAGAGTGAGCAATGAGGCAGGCCATTGAAGAATGACTCTAATGTGTCCAAAAAAATGAAAAGGGAAACTATTCTTAGATAAATAATTTTACTAGGATCTAAAATTTCTGGTACCATCCCCTCAATTATCAATTGTCTTCTTTGTTAAAGGTATGGAATTAAAGGAAAATCATAAAATAAATGAAAAACTTCATTAGATCAAAAGCAGAAACTGGAAACACAATTTTTTTTTTCATTCTTAATGAGTCTGAAAGACTCAGAAGCTTTTATTTTCCCACAATGACTGTGAGAGAAGGAAAGTACCAGTGGTCCCCTTCTGCTTTGACAAGGGTATAAGAGGACAAACTTGAGTATTTAAACAGTTTAGCCGTTTGAAATATGGATTTTCATGTTGTTAATAAGTCAAAAACATAACAGAATAACAATATTTTCAACATTTTTCACAGATTATGGCCAGAGTTTCTAGTGTTGGGAGATTTTTAAGCCATAATATCCCTTCACTCAAAGTATGTTACCATGAGCACATACAGTGAACACAGAAGAAAACAAATAATAGTTATAAATATTCACCTAGGTTCACATTTTTACTCAGGAGAATAAAATTGATATTCTTAAGAATATTCTCACTTTAATACTTTATTATATGAGATAATGTAAATAAGGTTATGTTACAAAATAGTATTTCTGTCCCCAAATCTGCAGGAAGCGAACACATTTCCTCCATTCCCTTCTTTTTCCTGCACTGGGGGTTGAACCCATGGCGCACAACCACTGAGCTACATCCCATGCCTTTTTTATTTTTTAATTTTATGACAGGGTCTTGCTAAGTGTCAATTTTTGATCTCCCTGCCTCAGTCTCCTGAGTTGCTGACATTACAAGCATGCACCACCACACCCAGTTCCTTCATTTATTTCCAATAATCATTTTGATAATGATACGAAATTTAATTTTTAAGGGAAGGGTCTAGAATTTTTTATTTAGCATTAAAAGGAAAAACTTCTCTGTATAGCTCAGTTTTACTGAATAAATTAATTAAAGGCTAATAGCTTTTTAAGAATTTTATTTAATGGGTGAACTTAATAAAGAACTTGTAACAACGTTCTTTCATAAGAACTTACATACACATCCAGACAAGTGGTGAGAAAAAGTTTCTAAGAAAAGAAGAATGCTGAGCCATATCTCCAGTTGTTTTTTTATTTTTTTAGTTTGAGACAGGGTCTCACTAAATTGCTTAGGGTCTCACGAAATTGCTGAGACTGGCCTCAAACTGGCAGTCCACTTGCCTCAGCCTCCTAGGTCTCTGTGATTACAGATTTGTGCCATCATGCCCAGCTTACCATGTACTTCTAAGGATAGTTTTAAGTATAACAAAGATTAAAATTATGGAAAATCCAAATAGTATTATTTTGAAAGTTTCAGTCACTAAGTCTTAAAAACATATGCCTATGCATTATATACTTAATATCTATATTTAAATATGCTGAAAAATTCTATTTCTTTTCAAATAATCACTGATTAATCAAACCCTCAAAGGAGAATGCTATAGTATAAGCTTTCTAATAAAAATTAAATAAATCTAAATTTAAAAAGGACAAAATAAATTTTAATTATGTAAAAATTTCAAACCAATCATAATTGAGGATTTTTAATTGGTGGTTCAGATTTCTAACAGATTGACTAGTATCTGGATATTATTGTAAGGTACTGAGTGATTGTGCTAAGCTACTTGTAAATTTGAAAAAAATCTATGTTACATATCAAAGCTTATAAAATGTGACCAAGGCTGAATTTCTGAAAATTAAGAGCAGTAAATGTTTATATTCACCAAATAAAAAGATCTATTTTATTTATCTTTGTGAATTTGTGGAAGAGTATGTACATCTTCAGAGAAAAGTAAGCAGAAATCATTAATAACATCAACTATTCACTTATTAAAAGACACTAAACTAAAAAATGGCAAATGAATAAATAAAAGTTTTTTAATATTAGATAAGCAAAATTTATTTTTAGTTTTTTATACAGTATAACAATGGATGCTCTTTATTCCTATTATTTATTTATTTGTTTGTTTATTTAGTTATTTTTGGCACTGGGGATTGAACCCAGGTACACTCTACCACTGATTCACATCCCCAGCTCTTTTGATGTTATTTTTATTTTTATTTTATTTTTATTTTAATTTGTTAAATTTCTTAGGGCTTCACCAAGTTGCTGAAGATGACAATGCATGCTCTTTTAAAAATATTATTCAAAATAATGAAATCTTTAAAAAGTAAAACTAATCTAGAGATAAATGTCTTTTATTGCCATGGATAGGAATATCTTAAATGAATTACTTGTATTCTACTATATATTATTAGCCCATCATGACCAAATAAAATTTATGGGAGAAATGTAATTATGATTCCAAAGGAAATAATTTACTAATGTGCTTCATTACAGTAATGAAATAGATGTGGAATGTGCATGAAAAATTTACAGATTATGAAAAGGCATTGTGAAAGAGACCTATTGTGAAATTCCTCATATTCACTTTACCCAACTTTTTACTCCAATTCTGACAACTGACTGTACATGGATAAAACTGCATAAAACCTGCCCCTGCCGCATCATCTCTCTCTGGCTTCCTGCCTGTGACTTCTCTTCTGGATGGAAGACCTACTCTGACTCACACACAAAGACAGAAATGAGATGGAGATAACTCCCCATAACTCAAACCTTGACAAATTGGCATTTCGCAGGGGCTCATGGATAAACAACACTTCTCTCTTGTGTCTCCCAGAAAGGCAATTGTAATGGAAATTTACACAGGTCATCAGATGGACCCCAAAAGGATTGATTGCTCAAGGTTTTAGACAAGCTCAATAAAAAATCTATTTCTTGTCCCAATATAAACATTCCAGTGACCCAGTCCTGTGCCTTAGAATCACAATATCTTTTGGATTTTGCTGTTGAAAGGGGATTTGAGATTTTTTTGCAATGTTTAGAACATTTTGAGACAGTAGAAAACTGTTAGAATTAATCTAAATAGAAATACATAGTAAATATTTACAAAAATATTAACATCACTAAAGTGACATGCATATAACAATACAGAAAAGTCTTAAAATATTTATAAGTTGACATTATTGAGACTTCTCAAAATGGATGTGACAGTTCATTGCTGAGCATATCATCAATATAATACATACGATCTTTGAGCAAATGTTGTCCCTTGTTCTTCAATCCAGTGCTCCCTAGAATTTGTTCTTGGAGACATTCACACTCAGAGGCAGTCAAAAGGGATAAGTCAAGAGTTGAGGTAGTCACATAAGTGAACTAATTTTCTTCATGCTACTGCCTATGTCAAGACAAAAACCTGAGCAGTGACTGTCCTTTGTAGGTACTAGGGAAACAAAAAATCTTTACCCAAAAGTGTTCAAATTTATAGGTATGGATTAACTAAGCTTGTTATCGAGAAAAAATATTAGAATACCCATAAAGGATGTACAAATAGCTACAAAGCTTTAGTGAAATTTCAACTATATTTTATGAAACTGAAATTATGTTTATTATGTATCACCCTATTTTTAGTAAATAATTAGTAACTATTCATCTTGTATTAATAGTTACATTGAGTTTACATCATCCTGAATTGACATCCTGATTTTCAAAATTATTTGTCATTACCTCTTACATTTACCACTGAAAGTGAGTCTATTTAAAGTATTTATAGTTAGACAGTCTTCAAGATTCCTCAGTAAAATTAGATTAAATTCAACTTTCTACAGTCTTTCTGACTTTTGATATTATTTTATAGCATTAGACCTTCTGTACAACTTATACAGAAGTGAAGATTTCCTTTTTTGCTGTTCTTTAATTTTTTTACATACAAATACAAATTTATAATAAATTACAAAATTAAAAAACATACTTGCTTTAGGTGAATGGCTTTTGAAAATACATCAGTTGGGTCTGGGAGTATAGCACTGTAATAAAGTGTGTGCTTTGCATATGCAAGGCCATGGGTTCAATCCTCAACATCAAAACAAAAAAGAAAATATCTATACTGATAACATATAATCAAATCAGATTCTTTGTGAGCCATATGTAAGGATCTAGCTCATCATAAAAAAGTTTTGCAAAGTATTCAGTAGTTTTAGCAGTTTTTCTAAGTGTTTTAAATATTATGTTTTATTTCAGCTCTTTTATTTTACTTGGTCAATACTTATTAATCAATACTAGGGACTTGCTAGTCTGAACATTGATATGACTTCTTTCTTTATAGCCCAATTATCTCCCATTAATAGCCATTGTGCATGTTATATTATTCTTAGAGGTTAAACTAGGGCCAATAGATATGGTACTTTCTTCTTAAGTATTATTTCTGAGACACAAAGCTTATTTATTATACATTACTAAAGCTTAATTATGAGATATTCTTTATAATGTACATATTAAACTAATAAGTTGTAAGGAACAAGTGTTGGTTATTCCAAATCTTGGGATACAAATCAATTCAAATGGCCAGTTTTCATGTTTATCAATGTCAATAATAACAAATGGTTAAAATTAGTTAAATTGGCTTGAGTGATAGGCACCTATCTAACATAGTTGCTCCATATCAGTATAGAATAAAACCGAATGCTTTAGTCAATACTGTTTTTTTTTTTAGTATTTTCAATGTGCACATTCCAAATTTTAGCTTTTCTTCATGTGATACATTTTATCTACAATATAGGCAACGTTTTTACACAATCCTTTAATCCTTTCATAAATAAAGGATTAGACCATTAGATAATCACACTGGTAGATAAAATTCTGTAGTTCCTATCAGTAGATAAAATTTTGTAGTTCAGAACTCATAAATATACTTGTGGCTGGTAAGCAGCTAGTTATATCATTACATAAGTCAAGTACTATGGCAATTTTTTAGCCACATTTTGTTACAACAGAATTTAATTTGATGCTCTCCAATTTCTAAATGTCTCCAAATCCATTCTAATTTTGCAATTTCTAGTAAATCTCACATTAGATGATAATTCCATCCTCTGCAGCTGAAGTCCGTGTTTCACAAACAATAGTTTCTTATTTCTGTATTGCAAAACTTTGCAGTTCTAATACTGCATCTAGTTTCTCCTAATAGTCTTCAGTAAGTCAGGCTATATTGACCCAGCTTGTACAAAAAGAAAACTCTTAATCATAACTATAAGTGTTGTTTTGCATTGAAATTGCTAGCAATAATTGATAGTAATAACTCACTATAACATTTCCTAGTAAAATTAAAAAAAATAGATATCTGAAGAGAAGATTTTGGTCTAGAAAATGGCAAGCTATGAGGCTATGATAAAATACAATGATAAAATATGGATGAAACATATAGAAAGCAACTTTTACAACTTGTGCCAAGTTTTAAAACAACTCAATCTATGATTTGTATTAATACAATTCTCTCCTAGTTTAGCTTCCTTTTATAATCAAAATAAATCTTTACTGCAGGAAGGCAGCAATATCCAAAGCTTGAAATTTATTAATATATGTAAACAATATGTACACAATAGTGAGCATTCAATAATTTAAAAAAATGAAAAAGATACAGGAGGGAGTGAAAAGTTTTTATATACCTACGTATAATTCTAAATGAATATTGTCTGGAAAAAGGGAAAACAATGTATTTAGAGATTAAAATACATAAAGAAACTACACAAAATAATGATGAATTTGGGGTATATAAATGATCAAATTGTTTTAAGGTTTTTCAGAATCTGAGAAGTGGCCTCATATTATACTTTAAGTCAGGAAAGCATGTTTTAATCACAAGGTTAATGACTAAAAATAGATATATGTAACACCAACAAAATAATGGAGAGAAAAAGAGGAATTAAAAATATTTATGCTAGCCGGGCGCAGTGGCGCAAGCCTGTAATTCCAGCACTTAGGGAGGCTGAGACAGGAGAATCGTGAGTTCAAAGCCAGCCTCAGCAATGGTGAGGTGCTAAGCAACTCAGTGAGACCCTGTCTCTACATAAAAAAAAACACGGGGGCGGTTCCAAGATGGCGACATAGACGGTCCACTCTGCCCTAGGCTCTCAGGGACCAAGGCTAGAAGTGGTGGAGGCGCCGTTTTCCAGCTAGCTTCCTGGCATCATTCTGCAGATCAACATCCCACACAGGAATTTCGCTCGTGTATGTGTGAGTACAGGATCACCGGGAGGCAGCGGTAGCCAGGAGGCGTGGCGTCGGCACCAGCTGGAGAAACGCGGTTGCAGCCCGGGCCTCAGCCCAGGGTTACGGCTATCCGAGACTGAGACTGGAAGTAGCGGGGTGCCAGCTTCCAACCAGTTTTTTGGCAGCTCTCTGCGCCTTGCCGCCCCACTCAAGAGTCTCACTCACGTGTGTGAGCACAGGGTCACCAGGAGACAGCAGTAGCCAGGAGGAGTGACTTCGGCGCCGACCGGTGGAGTGCACTTGTGGTGGGGGATCCAGCCCAGGGCGTCAGCCCAGAGTTTACCCCAGGCGTGCCGGGCCTGCTTCCGCACAGGGTGCCTAGCCCCAGTGCCCACCCAACCTCGAGAGATCGCTAGCAGTTGCTTCTGTGGACTGACTGTCTCCTGAGCAGAACCCCAGCTATTGTTCTTTGTGGACCACCTTCTAACACAGCGGAACTTCCTACACACCAGGGGGCACAGGTGAACACCTGGGAGCAAACCTTGGCCACGGTGGAACAGCGACTCCACCAGCGGCCCAGAGTCTCACCTTGGCCTGGGACCAGTACCAAGGATACCAGCCGGGAAAGTCCAGCAAACAACGGACAACGCCACCTACTGGAGGAGAAGTGACGAAACCCTGCAGGGAAACTATAACCATATAGGAGTTAAAACTGTAACACCTTGGATCAGCAGAGCTAGAAGAAAGACACACAAACATCATGAGAAAACAAGGGAAGAAAGTGACTCAAACAAACCACGATACTACCCTCCCAGAATCCATGGGC
>PVHX01009630.1:0-75061 GCA_004024805.1 Geosciurus inauris | reverse complement strand
ATCAAGGACCTAGGAATTAGACCAGAGACCCTGAATCTAATTGAGGAGAAAGTAGGTCCAAATCTTCATCATGTAGGATTAGGTCCCGAATTCCTTAACAAGACACCTATAGCACAAGAAATAAAAGCAAGAATCGATAAATGGGATGGACTTAAACTAAAAAGCTTCTTCTCAGCAAGAAAAACTATCAATCAGGTGAACAGAGAGCCTATATTCTGGGAGCAAATTTTTGCCACACGCACATCAGATAGAGCACTGGTCTCCAGGATATATAAAGAACTCAAAAACTTAACACCAAAAAAATAAACAATCCAATCAATAAATGGGCTAAGGAGCTGAATAGAAACCTCTCAGAAGAAGATATACAATCAATAAACATATATATGAAGAAATGTTCAACGTCTCTAGCCATTAGAGAAATGCAAATCAAAACTACCCTCAGATTTCATCTCACCCCAGTCGGAATGGCAGCTATCCAAAATACCAGCAACAATAAGTGCTGGCGAGGATGTGGAGAAAAAGGTACATTTAAACATTGCTGGTGGGATTGCAAACTGGTGCAACCAATCTGGAAAGCAGTATGGAGACTGCTTAAAAAACTTGGAATGGAACCACCATTTGACCCAGCTATCCCACTCCTTGGCCTATACCCTAAAGACTTAAAAACAGCACACTACAGTAAAGCAGTCACTTCAATGTTTATAGCAGCACAATTCACAATTGCAAAACTGTGGAAGCAACTCAGATGTCCTTCAATAGATGAATGGATAAAGAAACTGTGGTACATATACACAATGGAATATTACTCAGCAATAAAAGAGAATAAAATTATGGCATTTGCAGGCAAATGGATGGAATTGGAAAGCATTATGCTAAGTGAAGTAAGCCAATCCCAAAAAACCAAATGCCAAATGTTCTTTCTGATTAGCAGATGCTGATACATAAGGGGGGTGGGAATGGGAAACATAAGAGAAATGGAGGAACTCTGGACGCGGCATGGGGAGGTGGGGGGCAGGAAAGGGGAATGGGTATAGTAACGATGGTTGATTGAGATCGTCATCACTACCCTTGGTGCATGTATGAAGACACAATTGGTGTGACTTTATCTGGTTTGCAACCAGAGAAATGGAAAAACTGAGCTCTATATATGTGCTATGACTTGAAATGCAATTAAATAAACTAATTTAAAAAAATGTGCTCCACCAAAAACATGAAAACAAAGGAATAAACAAAGGGAAAAAAAAGAAGACATTTCATACAAGAGACAGAGGCTTGGGGCTGGGGCTGTAGCTCAGTGGCAGAGTGCTTGCCTGGCATGTTTGAGGCACTGGGTTCGATTCTCAAGATCACATAAAAATGAAGGAAAAAATAAATAAATAAAGGCATGCTGTCCATCTACAACTATTAAAAAAAGAGAGACAGAGGCTCCAACTTAAGGAAAGGGTGATAGGAATGCCAGGATGATGATGGAGAGCAAGCTTCAGGGCAGCTGTGCAACGTTTTCAGAGATAATGCAGGAGGTAAGACACACACACACACACACACATTTGCTGGTCAACTAAGCAAATGAGAAGATAATTATTAAGATGTGCAGGAAAGGAAATTATTCATACTTCAAGGCTAAGCTGTGATAGCATTTATGTGGTCACAAAACTGTAAGCACTGAACACTAATTCAACCCCAAATGATCCAACTATATTAGGAGGCTGAGAAGATGGGAAGTGTCCACATTAGAGTGTGTGTGTGCGTTATGTATATGGGGTGTGTGTGTGTGTGAAGGTGTGCTAAATCCTCATGTTTTGATGCAATAAATACAATATGGAGGGCTGAGGTTGTGGCTCAGTGGTGGAGCACTTGCCGCACATGTGTGATGCACTGGGTTTGATTCTCAGCACCGCCTAAAAATAAATAAAATAAAGGTCTATCAACAGCTAAAAAATTTTTAAAAATAAAAAAATAAATGCAATATTTTTAGACATAAAGTATCTAAAATTTATTTCTGAGAAGCAGAGGAGACTGAGCAAAACAAAATATCACAGAGACAGCCAGATTTCTAGAAAAGCATTTGGCCTTGCAGCACAGAAGCATCATTGTGAACAGCTCCCAGCTATTTATCAAATGAGATGGTGAAAAGCAAATGCAAAACTATGTGTCAGAAGGTAAATGCCAGCTAGGTAGGCACATGGCCCTGGGGTCCCCTGACATGCATATTCATCAAAACAGCTGCTCCACAAAAACTCATTTTTCTCAAAGATGAGTAACCAAACCAAACAGACAACACATCTTAGAGTCTATAGAAAATTAACACAACGGGGAAATAAGAAACAGAACAAGAAAACCAAATGTTAGATTAAGAATATCACAGAAAAAGAAAAGAAAAGAAAAAGAATATCACAGAAAATTGATGACTAAGAAAATTAGTGTACATATAGGAAACCTATAGACAAATATTTTATCCTAGCAGAAAAGTAGAAAGTAATATTAAGAAACTGGTATCTTTAAAATATCATCTAAAGCTGACAAATCAAGTCACAGATATATAAGTGCATTTTATAATACCAAGTTAAACATAAAATGGAGAAAAAAGAAGATACATTAATTTCATCATTGGACATTATAGACAACTTCCAAAGCAACAGAGGATCAAGGACATTTTAAAATTATTTCATTACAACAAAAATATGAACTGTCCAAATTATCAAAAGTAACACACACAGAACAAGCAAATAGGGAATTTCATGGAGGATTAAAAAAAGATTTAAAGGAGAAAGAATGACATAAGATAATGGGATAGATCTATGCTCAAACACACCTCTCCTGTCAAAAATGCAAATGGTCTTCAGTCACCTATTAAAAGAAAAAGATTGGCAGATAGAGTCACAAAGCAAAATCGAACTCTGGGCTATTTGTTTTTACTCAGAACAAAGTGATGCATAAATGTTAACAATAAAAAGATGGGCAATAGTACAATTAGGCAAATGCAAATAAAAAGAGAGCAGGTGTCACAATCAAACAAGGTTGAATCCAGGTCAAAATCATTACACCAAATAAGCACACTTTGAATGATAAGAGGTCCATTTCTCAATGAAGATGTAACAATTATGAATATGCAACAAAGGACATGGCACTGATATTCTAAAAACAAAAATGGTAAGGATCATGAGGACAGTAGTAGCGGAAGATTAAAGAAGATTACATGACAGGTGACAATTTTTAAGTAGTAAGTAAAATTTAAAAGTAATCTATGAAAACTAATAAGGAATGGATGTTTATTATGGCTTATGCATTCAAAACAAAGAATAGACTTCCCTTTCAAGGACTCACAGATCATCCAATAAAACCGTTCATTAGAAGAACATCACAAAGAACATCAAACGTTTATTTTGCTGCTTCCTATGCACCAGGCCCTCTTCTAAACACTTCACAATTATTAACTCACTTAATTCCAACAACTTTTAAAGTATGTATATTATTATCCTCATTTTGCAGATGGAGAAACAGAGGCTTAAGTTATTTGTGCCATGGTCATAGAGCTTGTGCTAGTGCATGGCAGAGCTGGAGTTGGAGGTGGTTCAGTCGCTAAGCTCCCCTGGGTTTAATCCCTGGTACCAAAAAAAAGAAAAGAAATTTCATCAAGTCATATGCATTTTTCTGTTAAAATTCCACTCATGTCCTCCATCTCCATGAACTCTGCTTCAGAGGCCCAAGTGGCCTCTGCACAATCACTGTCATCCAGAGAGTTTCAGGTGCCAAAAGCATGATGGGTCTTCCCAGAAACCAGAAATGGTGCTGCAAGATCCATAGGGAGAATGACAGGGCACCCCAGAAGGCAAGAAATGCGTGCCCCGCATTTTAAAATGCACCGAGATTCCTATACTGGGTTTGCATTTTTGCCAACATTACATATGCAGAAAATACAGAAAACAGTTGTGCAGTTAACTGAAACACTGAGAAGAGAACATTTGCTTAATGAAAATCAGGCAAAGACTTGTAAGAAAACGTCATAACATTTTCCACTTGAAACCATTCTTAAAGGCCAAAACATCCCATTTCTCTCCAGATGGAACCTGCACTGTGAATCACAAGATCCCTTCCTTTTCTTCACAGCCTCCACGATGTGAGCCACTCTGCTCCACTACATTTTCCCTGCCGTGATGTTTGGCCTCCCAACAGGCCCAAAGCCACCAGACCAAGCCACTAAAGACAAAAACCATGAGCCAAATAAAATCTTTCGGAGATTTTTCCTTCTATGAACCTGAAATATCTCTCCATTTATTTATGTTGTCTTTGATTCTGTCACTATAGATTTCTAATGTTTCCTCATAGATTTCCATCAGATTATAAAGGACTATCTCTTTTTTGGTACTACATATGCAGTGTCCAGTTTTAAATTTCCAATCTAATTGTTTGTTGCTGTTATTAAAAAAAAAAGTAATTGACCTCTATATTAACTGCGTTTTCTAAGTCCTTACTATAATTTCATGTTTTCTTTTGTGGAGCTAGAGATTGAACCTGGGGCCTTGAGCATGCTAGGCAAACACTTGGCCACTGAACCATATCCCCATCCCTAGTTTTCATAATTCTTTGGAATTTCTATGAATTTATCTATGAATAAAGACATTTTTTCCCTTAAAAATGTAATTTCTTTTTTATTAATTTTTTTTTAGTTGTAGATGGACACAATATCTTTATTTTATTGATTTTTATGTGGTACTGAGGATTGAACCCAGTGCCTCACACATGTGAGGCAAGAACTCTAACACTGAGCCACAATCCCAACCCAATAATAATTTCTTAATTTAAAAATTAAATTAAAATGCAAATGCTCAGCTAATAGTGTTGACTCCAAGGAAAAACAAGCCCACTGGGCTATCTCCATAGTTAAACCTGTGGGTTTTGCATCTGTTTCTGTAGGTGGGTCACATAGTGTCCCTGCCATTGCAGATTACCACTAGAAAATTATAAACTGGATGCATTGTATCTAGTTTATATCATACATTAGTGTATCTTAAAAGTAACAATATTGAACAAAAAGAGAGAGAAATGTAATTAGATATGTAAGTTAATAACAAATTTACAAATAAAGATATATGCACACAAAATAATACAATATGTAAAGGTCACATACAAACAAAAATATTAAACTTAAGATTTTGTTTTCAGTATCAGGGATCGAACACAAAGGTACTTTCCCACTGAGCTACATCCTCATCCTTTTTTATTATTTTTTGAGACAAGGTCTCACAAAGTTGCTGAGGCTGGCCTTGAACTTTTGATCCTCCTGCCTGAGCCTTGCAAGTTACTGGGATTATAGGCCTGTGCCACTGCGTCCAGTAAACTTTTAGAATTTTTGTATTGGAGGTGAGGAACTGAAAAGTGGTAAATTATTGTCCGTCCCCCACCCCAACCCCCACTTATGTGTACACACACACACATACACAGAGGGAGAGGAACAGAGAGACAGATTTAAGGGTTGGGGTTGTGGCTCAGTGGTAGAGCGCTTGCCTAGCATGTGTGAGGCACTGGGTTCGATCCTCAGCACCACATAAAAATAAATAAAGGTCTTGTGTCCATCTACAACTAAAAAACAAATAAAAAAAAAAAGAGACAGATTTAAAGGGGCCTGGAATAAATGATGATTGAAATGAATATTGATGATCCCTGAAATGAAGAGGGGAGAGGGAGAGTGAGTGTGCTGTTTCCTTAGGGTTATCAATAATGTCCATTTTGCCAAACCCCGCAGTCATCTCCTTGCACTCATTTACTAGACTTCTTGGTGGCATTTGTAGCTGATTGCTTCCACTTTTTTGAAGTATTTTTCTTGTAAGATTATATCACTTCTCTACTTAACATTTTCCAGTGGCTTCTAGTTTCATTTATTAAAAAAGAAATCTTTTGATGTCACTCCATGACCTGGCCCCTTGTTCCCTGCCACTCAGATTTCCTCTCTTCATCTCTAGCACCTGGCTCCCTGTGCTCCTGCCTCGCTCATCTTTCTTTTTTCTTTTTGGTACTGGGGATTGAACTCAGGGGCGCTCGACCACTGAGCCACATCTCAGCCCTATTTTGTGTTTTATGTAGAGACAGGGTCTCACTGAGTTGCTCAGCAACTCCCCATAGCTGAGGCTGGCTTTGAATTCACAATTCTCCTGTATCAGCCTCCCAAAGCGCAGGGATTATGACATGCGCCACCGTGCCCTTCTTTGCTCACCTTTCCTGAAACTCTCCAAGCTCACTCCCTCCATAGACCCTGCACTTGCTTTTCTGTGTGATTCTCTTCCTTTGGATGTTCACAAGACATACTGGTCTTCATGAAAACATTGTCAAAAAGGTATAAGTAGGGGCTGGGATTGTGGCTCAGCAGTAGAGCGCTTGCCTCGCATGCGTGAGGCCCTGGGTTCGATCCTCAGCACCACATACAAAGCAATAAAATAAAGACATTTAGGGGCTGGGATTGTGGCTCAGTGGTAAAGCGCTTGCCTTGCATGTGTGAGGCACTGGGTTCAATCCTCAGCACCACATAAAAATAAATAAAGATATTGTGTCCATCTACAACTAAAAAATTTTAAAAAAATTAATAAAGACATTTAAAAAAAAAAAGGTATAAGTATCCCAGCACTTTGGGAGGCTGAGCCAGGAGAATCATTGGTTCAAAGCCAGCCTCAGCCATGGAGAGGTCCTAAACAACTCAGTGAGACCCTGTCTCTAAATAAAACACAAACAAATAGTGGTTGAGTGCCCCTGAGTTCAATCCCTGGTACAAAAAAAAAAAAAAAAAAGTAGCTTAGTAGCTTGCTCTCATAGCTTTCCTGTAATTTTTGTGATTTTATGGAATTCCTGTAAACAACTCTTTCCCAAAACAAGAGTGCCTGATCTGATCTGACAGCGTACAAATAAATAACATTAAAGACACTCTGATTTTGTTCTGGGAATTGACTTTGACCTCTTCCCAGCCTACTTGAGGGCCCCTTCTCCTAACAAAATTATTTAGGATTTTCCAAATTGTCACAGAAATGCATAGGTAGACACACTCTACCTCTAGTCCCTAAGAACAAAATTACTTTTTCTTCAACTGTTCAGTCTAAAGTACTAGATTGTATATCTCCTTCAGATTGATGATCACAACCAATTAGAGGATTGTAAGATCAATTTTAAGGGTCACAAGCAGTACTTTAAAAAATTGAAATAGACTACAACATAATTTAATAGAAAATATCAAAATGCACCACACTATTTCCTGTCTAAGACTTCTGATAGTTCAATTATTTGTAAAGAGCAGGGTCAGGGAAGGAGAGGAAGTCCGTACACTGAAATTTCCTGGGTTCATTTATTGTATAGATAGCATTGTGTTGCCCAGTTTTGTATTATCAGAACTCACTGTAACTTATGAAATGAAGTACACAAGAGTCTTATTTGCTAGTAGAAAACTCAGAATTTACAATTGAGTTCCAGGGAAAAACTTGATGTTTGGGGGGAAAGATGTCACCAGTATGGTATGTGTACATATCAAGTATAATATATTACACAAACTAGCATAAACTGCAAGATGTTGTTTTATTAGTACTAAAAAAAGGAATAAGAAAGGGGGGAAAACCCCTACAGAAACATGTTTAGGTTTAGCTGCTGGATCTAGAATTGTAAATAGTGAAAATATTTAGAAAGCATTCACTCTAATTTATAAATGTGGGTTTTACAACTCATTCAAAAAGGAAAAGTGCACTTCCTGCAAATAAAAATATACTCCCTTCAAAACTAAAATGACATCTGAAGATATAGCAGGATAAAATTATCAACAAATCCCTCAAATATGTGCTTCTTGCATAATTTCTCAGTTGTTCCATAAAAAGAAGGACAATCTTCATATCAGTAGCCTAATGCTGTGGCAAAAAGAAAAGTGGATCATGGTAAGAGCTCAAACTCTCTTCATCCAGCACTGATGGATATGGTACACGTGCTTTTGGTGACAAATCAGCTAATAAATGAAAAACCATACTTCTTGGTGATGTCACAATACCAACTGTAATACCACAGAACATTTAGAAACTGCTACTACTGCAAGTTGCATAACTTTTATGCCAGATATATGCAGCAAGACAATTTCATAGAGGAATTAGTTTGTATAGAGAATGATATATTAGAATTAGAAAATAGTATTGATGTCAATAAAAATTAAACTACACAATTTATTTATAGAATTTCAACTGATGAAAGAGCAAAGATGAACAGCAAAAAGGTAGAATGCAAAAAGAGTGGAAGAAACTACAAAAAACAAGATAATTTGAAACACTACAAAAAAACAAATGTATGGAAGATTCATTTGATTTTCAAAACCTTAAATAACTGAATGCAGAGGGTAAACTATTGTGAATTAATACTTCATGTACATAGAAAAATGGTTGCCAGACATGAAATTTATCAGGTCAGATAAAGATTGAAGAACAACTTATTGCTATGAAAAACATGGGCATACATTATTGTGATTTATAATTGTTTCAGTATGTGAATTTGAATTTTCAATTTTGACCCATTTAAAATAAAAGATCAGGCTCAACACTCGTCTTAGTTGTGCATGGGGCATGTTCTCATGCATTCTAGACTGAAACAAACCATTTCCTAACTTGCTTCATTATATGATTTCTACATCTTAATAATACAATGTTTCTACATTGTATTATAAAATATTTTTATATTGTATTCTTTGTTTTACTCCCACCCAGGATGGCAAGTATTGTGAAATTCTATCTGAGGTATGCATATATGTGTGCATACACTGGGTTACAATGTAAAATCTGGTTTTTATTGTGGGTTATAGTTCAAAAAGTTGGGAAAACACCCCGTGGGTAAATAGTCAGCAGAAGATAGCCGGCCGTGGTGGCTCACGCTTGTAATCCCAGCACTTTGGGAGGCTGAGACAGGAGAATCACAAGTTCAAAGTCAGCCTCAGCAATGTTGAGGCGCTAAGCAACTCAGTGAGACCCTGTCTCTACATAAAACACAAAATAGGGCTGGGGATGTGGCTCAGTGGTCAAATGCCCCTGATTTCAATCCCTGGTACCAAAAAAAAAAAAAAAAAATTAGCAGAAGATAATATTGGGTGAATAAGTCACACAAATGTAGAATGGTTGGCCCAAGACCACCAGTTTGCAATCTCTGGGCTAAATTGCGGAGGATACTGAGTATAGGCATAGAATTTATTTTGTAGATTCATTGTAGCTAGGATAGAGAACGATATGATCAAAAGTGTTTTAGAAGTGTTAATATGTCTCTCCCGACATTTCCCTCCAACGTAGAAAGTCTGAGGGCAGAAAAGGTCACTAAAGTGCTGCTAAGACAGTCCTAAAATGATATCTAATTGCAATCAGAAGAGGAGTGGAGGGAAAGGAGAAAGTGGAGGTATACAGTGCGAAGAAAAAAAATGAAGCTTTTTAGAGCTAGGAGGGACCTTTGGAATCATAGGTTCCATCATTATCTTGGTTCAACATGGGAAAGTAAAAGGAGAACAAAAACAACAAAAACCTACTCAGAATGTCTATGAGTTCACACCGACTTAGAATCCTCAATAGTTAATCCAGTTAGTACAATTACGGAGGGTTTAGATTCCTTTGAAGATGTGGAGGGCCAGCCTTCACATTTACTTTCTACCAAATGAATTTTAAAGGCTAGGGATTTTCATCCCTTAAAATTTGAATTCCAATTAGTTTCTCCCAGTGCGTCAAGAAGGCGTGCCCAATCACCACTCCTCCCCGCCCTGAAATGGGTCATTTAGCGTACTTTCAGAGAGTGCGTCTGCTAAAACACACCAAACCCTCCTAAATTAGTGTGAATTCCATTGATTTCAACACTTTAGGCCTTATGAATGAACCCAGAACCGTTCTTTTGCTCGAGCGTTCAGTTTTCAAACTGGACAGCGTTATTGAGTTTTAAGTAGTGCTCCCGCCGGGCGAGGAGAACAGGAGCGATCTAGAAAGAGGACGCGCGTGGGAGTCAGCCCCGGGCTTTCGGCAGGGGTTTGGTGGCGCTAGCCACCTCGGTTCTTCCTGGGATAGGTCGGGCTGCGCGGGCACTGGGCGCGCAGGCACAACGGGCGGGCGGTGCGTCCTCCTCCTCTCTTCCGAACTCCGGGAATACGTGAATACTCAGCTGACAACCCCAATTCCCTCCTGCCGAGAGCGGGAGGCAAATGTCTGGCGGGACCCGGCGCCATGGCAAGGTTGGTCTCAAGCACATCCCGATGCTCGCCTGGGAGAGCCCCAAGCGCGCCTCGGTTTCTGGGTGCGAGTAAGAAGCTACCAGGGAAACCCCAGACCCCTCCCTGGGAGGAAAGGCGCCGATAGCGTCGCCGTTTCCAAGGAAACATGCCGGGTCATGACGTCACTTCCGCCGGCTTGTCTGGACTCCAGACTGTTGGAAGGAAAAGAGGAAAACTGAGCAACAGCCACGACGGTGGACGCGAGCGTCTCCTCTCTGCGCATGCGCCCGCTGAGCGGCCTGCTTCTATTTATGTGGGGGATCCAACATGGCGGCTGCGGCGACCCTGGCGATGGCGGTGGAGCCCATCAGAACATAGTAGTGGGGAAGGGGGCACGGTCCACGCTCACGGTGGCGTCGACGGAGACGGCTGAAGGTGGTGGAGGGAAGAAAAGCGACGGAGAGCAAGAGGAAGGGCGGACAGGCACGCAGCGCGGCGTAGAAGCGAGCGCCGGCTCGAGCGAAAGCGGAGGGCCAGAACAGTGGGGATGGCGGAGCCGCGCAGAGTAGCGTTCATTAGCCTGTCACCGGTGAGGCGGCGCGAGGCCGAGTACCCGGGGGCCGAGCGCGAGCCCGAGTACCCCCGCGAGCCCCCCCGGCTGGAGCCGCAGCCGTACCGCGAGCCGGCCCGGGCGGAGCCACCGGCCCCACGGGAGCCGGCCCCCCGCTCGGACGCGCAGCCCCCGCCGCGGGAGAAGCCGCTCCCCCAGCGCGAGGTCAGCCGCGCCGAGCCGCCCATGTCGCTGCAGCGCGAGCCCCCGCGGCCCGAGCCGCCGCCGCCGCCGCTCCCTCAGCTGCCCTTGCAGCCGCCCCCGCCGCGGGAGTCGGCTTCTCGGGTCGAGCAGCCGCCGCCGCCGCCGCCGCCGCGGGAGACGGTGCGCCTGGAGCTGGTGCTCAAGGACCCCACCGACGAAAGCTGCGTGGAGTTCAGTTACCCGGAGCTGCTGCTGTGCGGAGAACAACGGGTACAGAGGATTCCTCCCTCCCGCCCCAGACCCGGGCAGCCTCAGGACCCGCCGCCTCCCTCGGCTGGTTTGCACCCCGGGACAGCCCTCGGGCGCGTCCCGGTCACCCCGAGGGTGGGGTGGAGGGTCCGGACCGAGCGGGTGGACCGGGCGGGAGCGCGGCGCAGCTCAGCTCCCCCGGGGTGGCCGAGGCGCTCTCCGCGACACCGTACTGCGCCTGTTTCCCTCAGCACCTTTCAAAACCTCGGATTTTCCTCTTCCTTTCTGCTCCCTACACAAAATCTTGGGGCCCTACGAGCCGTGTGGCTGGGTTCTCGTTGTGGCGCTGCCACTGTTTCCAGTAGATGGGAAGAGAAAACCTTGGGGGACACGCCCCCCAGCCTGAAGCGGAGAGGTTGTGTAACCCCAGTCGTTTCTTCCTCATCTTCCTCACTGGTGCAAGGCGTCAGGGCTGCTGAGCTGGGCTTGCGTGCGGGTGGTTTTTTCTTAATTGAAAGGGACTTAAGAGTAATTAACATTTTCAGAGAATAGGGATTCCACTTTAGGAATGGAGAAATTGGTTGGTTATCTTCTTACTAATTTTTTTCTCCTCTCGTATTGGCAAACGTTTTAGCATCTTTATTTTTTTTATTTTTGGTGGAATTTGTTCATACTGTCATTGAATGGGAGGGTGCCTCTCCTGTTTTATTTGGTGCCTACTCATATTCTTATTTGAGTATCATTAGTTTATAAGTCTGAGTTGGAGAATATTATACTTGCCCATTGTAATTTGTGGAGTATGACGGGAAAAAAATCTTGGCTTTGAATTTTTAAAAACTTTATTGAAAAGACATAGGTATACCTTTGATGGAACTGGTGAACAATGGGGATTGGAACAGCGGTTTGTTGGTAATTGTAATTTTTATTGTTGTGGGTTCATCTTTAGAAGTGAGTCAGAAAGGGAGATGATAGAGTAACAGGGAGAAAGACATGGAGAGAGAGAGAACATTGTCTTCTGTTTTTAGAGATTATGGTCTTTATTGGGTTTTGTTTTAGCATGGGTCTAATGGACTCCAGAAGTCACTTGTTTTGTTTTCCTCAACTCTCTTTGTAGTTGAAATGAATGACTCCTTAGTCAAAAAGTATCATATTAAACAATGTCGCTAGATTTCGTTTATATTGTAGCCAGGTAATCTTTTGATCATTAGTTACAAATAGTGTTGTGTGGTCAAATCATTACTAAATAATATTAACCAAAGAGAATTTTGTTAAGGGTAGAGACTATTTTGGTCACTTTCACATAACACTTAGTGCCCTCATCTTTATAAATGTGATGTCATTTTTTCCAAAGAAAATTGAAATGTGTATTTGGAGCGTTTTTCAAGTAAATTGTATTTGACCTGCTAATCTAAGTAGGCTTGCAATTTTTGCAATTTTCAATAATTACAGATGAAAAGCATTATCTTTGGGTAAAAATACATAATACCAGCTAGTGTATACTGAGTTCTTACTACGTGGTAGACAGTTGCAAGCAGAATATGTTGTTTTCTTTTTTTAATTTTTAAAAAAATTCTAGATGGACACAATGTCTTTGTTTTATTTATTTATTTTTATGTGGTGCTGAGGATCGAACCCAGTGCCTCACATATGTGAGGCAAGCGCTCTACTACTGAGCTGCAATCCCAGCCCAGAATACATTGTTTTATCTAGTTTAGTGCAACAGAACTCGTGCAGTAAGAATCATTGTCCTTATTTTACAAACGAGGCTAACACACAGAGTGGTTATGTTTAACTTTATTAGTATTTTTTTCCATTGTAATATGGATGCATAGAAAGCAAAATGTCTTACAGTTAACTCATACAGATAAAATTTAGAGCATGCTGTTAAAATCAAGTTAGAGTCATAGTACAAAGACCTTTTTTTTTAACCTTCTTTATGCTGTAATGTTCATGCCATGATAATATGTATTTTTAATTCTCAAAAAGAAACAAGTTCAGGGAAAAATAGCTTATTTTGACATCCTAGCTTTGTTAACATTTTGATATCACAACTATTAACAGTCATGTGGTGCTTAGGGACAGGATACTTGTGATTTCATTGTGCAGGCATCATAGTATTTACTTAACTAACATAGGTGGTATACTCTATTACTTTGCCCCAGGTGTATGGTCTATACCATGTGTGCATGCTTTGTCATTGAGCAGGACATTGTTGTGTGGAGTGTGACCATACTTTCATGTTCTAGGAGAAAGATGAATAATTTAATTTTTGTTTTTACCACATACATGTTGTCCATTTTTTGAGGTTAATTAGTCCAATTTTATCACTTTACATTCAGCCATATGCCTTTTATCATACCACAATTTTTTTCTCCACTGTTAATACAACATACTTTTGCAACAAGGATTTACCAGATTTTCCTATGATTTCTCCCAGTTAGTATATTCTTTACATAAGAAATCACAGAAAACACTTGTTTAAGTAAAGTTGTCATAGTTCCAAGACAGTAAATCCTAAAGAGAGGCCATCAGAAAGCAAAATGATTAGCTTAGTATGGAAAGTAATGATTCCCAAATTTTCCTCTCTTCTTTCTCTGAGAATAGTCCATATATTTTGAGAGATGTTATAATATTTTCAAAATAGTTTTAATTTTGGGTAATTGTAATTGAACATGAAATTTTGTAAATAGGCGGAAAAGGGGAAAAAGATCTTGTAAAATTAGAAGAAAAAAGGCTGTAACTTTTTGAAACAGCCATCTGTCACTGAATAAAATTGCAGCTCTAGATCCCAAAGTTGATACATGTGGAACTGTAAGGAAAAAAAAAAGTATGTGTGGACACCATCTATGTTGGGGTACATTTAAATCAGTCGCCTTCCATTGTGTATAACTATAATGACCCATAAAAAAATGGAAAAAATAATTCAATTCCCTTAATAAAAGGTAATGAAAGTTAAACACCAGTCAATTGAAATGCAATAAAAATTTTTCTATGCCCAGTTTTTATAAATGAGGAAAAGCACAATTAAATAATATGCTGGCAAAACAGAGCACAAAGCCACCTCCCAGGTTGTGTGGATGCAGTCCACTAAAGATTTCCTTGATGCTTCTGTGCAGTATGTACTGTGGCTGAGGTGGTTCAGGATGAGACCAAGGCAGTGGAGACATCTCTTTCCTGAAAGATTAATTTGTTCACCATTTCTGTGTAAAGAGTGATAGTGCAGCCGGGCGTGGTGGCGCAAGCCTGTAATCCCAGCACTTAGGGAGGCTGAGACAGGAGAATCGTGAGTTCAAAGCCAGCCTCAGCAACGGCGAGGCGCTAAGCAACTCAGTGAGACCCTGTCTCTACATGAAACACAAAATAGGTGTGGGGATGTGGTTCAGTGGTCAAGTGCCCCTGAGTTCAATCCCCAGTACCAAAAAAAAAAAAAAGAGTGATAGTGCATTTTAGTTTTGGCAGTGATTGATACACAAGAAAAAAATAAAAACTTGTAGTAAACCAGAACACAAGGAAAAATTAAAAAATTGTTAGTGAACAGAAAATTCATTATCTAAAACACCAATTTGTGAACATGATTAATTGAATGTTTACAATTAATAGAAAAATAAGTAATTGTAGTATTAAATATTAAAGTAACTGTAATACTGAAGAATTCTCTGGCATTCTGTTGCTTGTTGCATTGCATATTTTGGATAAGACGTATAAAAGATCAGGAAATGATGTTAATAAGATCAAAGGGCGGGCTGGGGTCATGGCGCAGTGATAGCGTGCTTGCCTAGCACGCGGGAGGCACTGGGTTCGATCCTCAGCACCACATAAAAATAAAATAAAGATATTGTGTCCACCTACAACTAAAAAATAAATATTTTTTTAAAAAAAAATCAAAGGGCGGGGCTGGGATTGTGGCTCAGTGGCAGAGCACTTGCCTTGCTTGCGTGAGGCCCTGGGTTCGATCCTCAGCACCACATACAAAGCAATAAAATAAAGACATTGTGTCCATCTACAACTAAAAAAAGAAAAAAGAAAAGAAAAAGATCAAAGGGCAAAATTTTGCACATGGGTGTAGAGTAGCTGGTAATTTTTGGATTATTTTTTCCACCTGAAGAAAAAATAAAAGAATCATACTTAAGTTTTATTGAAGGAGGGGAGGTATTTTTAACTATAAAAGAAAAATGAATTCATTTTTCTTAAATTCATTTTTATAGACCATCAGGAGTAAATAAAATATATTCTTTGAATCCTGTATATAAAGTACATAAAATATTTTAGAATGACATATAATGATGATTCTTATTAAAAATATATCTCCTTGTGTGGATATCTACACATATGAAATGGATCAGGCTGATAGGAAGACCTACTATTTGGACTTCACAATAACATGAAGGGGTAGTTTAAATAATAATAGCAGAACATGGTGATTGCTCACTGTCCCTTAACTTTAGCCATAAGGCTATACCTGAACATGTTCAGTATTCCTTATTTCCTTACCAGTGTATTCTTCCTAGTTTATTTTCTTTTGGATAATGTTTATATTTTCCACTGATAACTTAAACTGGGAAAAGACATTCTACAAATTTATTACTTACTACAGTTCTAAAAATTTACGCTAGAGTTAACTCCTTTCAGCCTTAAGGAGTGTACTTTTATTCTGATGTCCTAAGTATGATGAATTGTTTTTTATTCATCTTGCCTATGTTTTCTTATCAGGTGTTTTAGACTGATCATATCTCAGCCTTATGTCTAGGATGAAGTATTTCAGCCCAAAGTATGGAAATCTTTGCCTCTTCTGCATTTTTTCCCCTGTCCTTCATGGTCACCCACACCTACAGTATTTGAGTTGTAATATACTTTTGGGGGGAACATCAGGGATTGAACCCAGGGATGTTCAACCCCTGAGCCCTTTCCCCAGCCCTTTTTTATTTTTTATTTTGAGACGGTCTCAGGGAAATTGCTGAGGCTTGCTTTGAATTTGAGATCCTCCTGCCTCAGCCTCCTGAGTTACTAGGATTACAGGTGTGCGCCAGTGTGCCTGGCCCATACTTTCTTTCATTTTTTTAGTACCTGGGGTTTAACTCAGGGTTACTCAACCATTGAGCCACATCCCCAGCCCTATTTTTTTGGTGTTTTATGTAGAGACAGAGTCTCACTGAGTTGCTTAGCGCCTCACTGAGTTGCCGAGGCAGGCTTTGAACTCATAATTCTCCAGTCTCAGCCTCCCAAAGTTCTGGGATTACAGGTGTGTGCCATCATGCCTGGCTCCATACTTTCACTTTTAAGTAATCAAAGATACCACTTAAGCAAAACATCTAGCCTTCCTTTTTAAAAATTTACTTTCAAATCAATTGTCTGATATTAGATAAAAAATAATATTTTTAAAAAGAAGCCCCATGTTTTAGCTTTTGTGTGTGTGTAAATTGAAAACCATATATAAAAAATGTGTTTGCTAAAATAGTGAACCTGAGTAAAAGTTGTGATTTGTTTGTTTTGGCAAGTAGATGGTAAATATAGGATCCTAGCTATTGTGGGCAAACGTGCTCTCTCTGCCTGTGTGTGTGAGCGTGTGTGTTGTCGTGTGTTTTTTTGTTTTGTTTTGTTTTATTTTTTCATTGTTGTTGTTTTGGTACTGGGGATTGAACTCAGGGGCACATGACCACTGAGCCACATCCCCAGCCCTATTTTGTATTTTATTTAGAGACAGGGTCTCACTGAGTTGCTTAGCTCTTCATTGTTGCTGAGGCTGGCTTTGAACTCCTGATCCTCCTGCCTCAGCATCCTGAGCTGCTGGGATTACAGGCGCCTGGCGCATGTGTATTTTGAACTGCGTATTTTACAATAAAATTTCACTGTCCCCTGCTAAAAGAAAGCCACGGTAATGTAATCTTTTCGCAGTTATTTTTATTTTCTAGTTTTGTTTAAAAATAGTGTATACTCCCTGAATGGATGTCCATTGACAGAATATAGAGAGGATATAGAAATTGTTGATTGTGGGTCTCATCCGAAAGCTAAAGAAGGTGCAGATACTGGAGTAATAAGTCATAGATGATTAAATGTTGACTAAGTAATTTCTAGACATTCTTTTAGAGACATTTCCTGACCAAAGCAGTTAATCTTTGTTAGGGAAGATATCAAACTAGAGTTACAGTTTCCTTTTTATCTAATGTTTTTGGGGAATTTTCACCTTATTTTGGATGAGGTGCTCACATGACCATTGTGCAGGTAGAGTCAGTTTGGATTGTTATGTTCTTGACCACCAAAAACCCATAATGTGTTTAAGTCCACCAAAACTGCAAATATTTTCTTGTTATGAATCAATAGTTCTTTTTAGTTACTTTTAATCCTTCTAATTTGCTTGTTTGTAGTAGGAAAAAGTGATTCTCATTATTAATTAAATCTCAGAATATATTCAACTATAAATAATAATTGAAGTAATCATACAATGTATAATTATTGAATACACTTAGATGTTATTGAATGTAATTGCATATTCAGTTGTATTGAAAGATAATTGAAGTGGTTAATGTATAGCAATAATAATAGGTGAGGTAATACTAATATTTTCATTTCTTTTTCCTATTCACTTTGAATCAGAAGAAGATCATTAATACAGAAGACCCATTTAATGATGAGCATCAAGAGAGGCAAGAGGTGGAAATGTTGGCTAAGAAGTTTGAAATGAAATATGTGAGTATAGTAGTGTGTGGATAGTTGATTTTATCCTACTGTCCTATTTTCTTTCCATGGCTGGTTGGGAGGGGTTATAAATATCCATTGCCTGCCTTATCTTGTTCTCACAAATTGAAATCAAATGAATGGTCTGAGTTTGATGAGGTTTGTGATGGCTGTAGTAGTAGGCAGGCAGCATTTGTCATAGTCCTTCTGGAGTCCAGAAAGCTTGCTTAACATATGCTATCTCTAGTTCTTATAACAATACCACAGATAAGTAACTGGCCATATTTTACAGATGAAGAAATAGGCTCTGAGCCCAGTTGATCTGTTAACACAGATCAAGTGGCAAGAATAGCAGCACATCCACACAATATCTTGCTCTAACTCTGTGCCTTTTCTATTATGGGGAAGCATGCTCTTTTTTTTTTTTTTTTTTAATTTTTTTTAGTTGTAGATGGACAAAATATCTTTATTGATTTATTTTTATGTGGTGCTGAGGATCGAACCCAGTGCCTCACGCATGCAAGGCAAGCGCTTTACCACTGAGTCACAATCCCAGCCCCGGAAGCATGCTCTTTTAATTCCCTTGGTGTAGTAGTTTTCAAACCTTTCTTTTAAGAGTTTAAGAGAGTTAATGTGTGTGCTATACTTCCAGGTCTCAATCAGAAGCAACACAAAATTTCTTTGAAAGCATCCTGTTTATCTTATATATTCATGTACAGTCTATATTTTGTGCCACATTATATTAGTTCTTATTTTAATATAAAAATGATTTTTAATTACCTGATAAATTGCTTAACATTTTTCTCAGATTTCCTACTATAATTTATGGGAAGCTCCCCAGCCCCATGTCTAGCTATGACTTTGACTACTCTTGGCACTTTGCTAAATAATAACCCAGTTGAGAAAACCAGATCCCTTCTGGTTCTTCCATGAACACTGAGAAGTGTCTTATAGTGATAGGTTATCAGCTCGCACTAGCCCTGCCATTTATATTATCTTCAAATGCAACTAGGATCATGGTTCACATTTGGTGGCTCCTTGTGGTAATTAAGAAACCATTTGTGAGTGATAGAAATATATGAGAAAAATTTGAATTTGTGTCAGGTTCTAGGCTTACTTTGCCACCTATTGTGTCCTTCAGATGAGGTTATTTAGCCTCTTAAAATCATAGTTTTCTTTTTGTAAATTGAGACATTCAAGATTTTTCAAAGACCCTTCTGGCTCTGTATTCTGTGACTATATAATAATAAATTAAGAGATGAACTAGTGGGTGTTTTAATAAAAAGAATAGCAAAAGTTGTTACTCTAATTTGTAATTTTTAATTATAGTGTACCTTTGTGACATTATATTGTATTACAATGTGTAAATCCTAAAATACTGTGTTTTGTAAACAAATTATTCATTGGTTTAATGTGTTTAATCAAGTAGTATATTTACATGGTTCAAAATTTTAAGAACTACACAGTGACAAATTTTTTTTCTTTTAAATTTTCTTTTTATTTTGCACTTCCTAAGCAGGTAACATTTTGGGTGGCGCCTTCTAGAGATGTTATATGTGCATGTCTCTCCCCCCATATATGTGTGTGTATACACACACATATGTATATATATATATACACACACACACATATATACACGTACACACACATACTTATTCCATGCTACCCTCTTTGTACACATATTACACAATACCACACGTGCTTCTGCTCTTTACTTTTTCCATTTTCTATATCTTAGAGATTTTTTTCTACTTCTCAGAACAAAGAGTGCATGCTTGTGCACACTCTTCCTCTTTTTATTTAAGGATGTATGATATTTTATTGTATGGAAATATCAGTTTATTTAACCAGTTCCCACATGGTTTAGGTTGTTTAAAAAAATTTTGCTCTTACAAATAGTGCTGCAATAAATTACTTTGTAAAGTGACATTTTACACATTGTCAAGTTTATCTGCAAGACAAATTCCTACAAGGGGAAGACTTGGTCAAAGGTTTTATGTATTTATAATTGTGCTATCACTAAATTATCAGATTCCAGATTCCACTTCTTCCAGCTTGATAATTACAGTGTTTTTTGTTTGTTTGGTTTTTTTTGCCATGTATTATAAAAAACCAAGATTAGAATTGCCCTTTGCGAATCGGAAAGATCCTGTACATAATGTGACTCGGTGTGATTTATGATTTGACTTGCAGTGTGACTCAGCATGTGATGTGCTGCCTCCAAGTTGGCATTAATCTTATTGGGGTCCCCTACGTTAGCATTTGGCATAGAAAAACCTGAAGTTGTGTGATGTATAAGACTGAGTTCCAAACAACTTGAATTTATCCAGACATTGACATTATGCCCAGATAAAATACTACTCTCTTTTTTTGAGCCAAGGTCTAACTAAGTTCCTGAGGCTGACCGAAACTTGTGATCATTCTGCCTCAGCCTCCCATGTCACTGGGATTACAGGTGTAGGCCACTGCATCCCACCTGAAATACTACTCTTCTTATAGCCCAAATTAATATGCTATGATTCTTCTCTAGATTTTTATTTTTCTTAATCTTACTTCCATTCTAATTAGAGATTTACAAGGAACTATATTGTGAAAGTTTTATGTGCATTAACCTAAAAGCATGGCATAATTATCATATCTGTGAGTATTAAATTTGTGTGTGTGTATGCATGAGTGTATATACATTATTTGGAAATTTTCAAGAAAATTATGAGGCCAGAAGTGACCTGAGAGAAGATAATTCATCTGGCTCTAGGTCATCACAAAGTTCTCTTAAATGGGTATTCAGGGGTACTAAACACAGATGTTATAGTAGTTGAAAATCAGTGATATCAGAAATTATAGGGAATATAAAATTGTAAAACTGAATTTATGGGGTTATTGCTGTTGTACTCTATCTCATTTTTATGGCCTATGTCTTATTTCCTGTTACTGCTCTTATGCTCAGATAATGTGATAATTCATGTTTACCAACAATTTGTAAATGATTTTTTGGGTAAAGGGCAATGTTACTATTAAATGCTTAATGGTATCTATTGACATTTTGATACTCATATGACTACTAGAGTATATTAATTACATGCTACTTGTATACAAATCTTGTTAAGTAGAAGAGTCCAAGTTTTAATGTTTCTGCTTCTCCATAGGCTCCAGCTTAGTCTTATTGGTTACTGGAAGCAAGATTCAGAAGGCATGAGAGTCCTACTTTTTCCAGTTAGGCTAAAATTCCAGATTTCTACACAACTCTTAGATGGTTTCTAGGTGTTATGTGCCTTTTCTTGAGGCCATCTATGCTCTAGAACAGAGAATGAGGTTCAGTTTAATGGTTATAAATTTGTTTTCTTAGATTTCTAGGATATAGGATAACCTATGATGCTTGGAAGCTTTCTCTGTGGGACTTTGCTTCTGTTACCCCAGCTGTCATGAAAGATCATGCTCCTAAAATTCAATACAAACTCAGTAATCTAATAAAAGTGTCTGTCTAGCACACTACCGGTGCCTAGCAGGAGCTCAGTGAAGACTTTGATTCTGAGTGACTCTCTAATAAGAACACATTTATTCTGCCTACTGTTTAGTTCTGTGTAATTTTAGACTCTCAGAGCCCTAGTAATTATACATTTATTTTGAAAGAGGACAAGCTGGGCACAGTGGTACATACCTATAATCCCAGCAATTCCAGAGGCTGAGGCAGGAGGATCTCAACTTCAAGGCCAGCCTCAGCAATTTTGTAAGACCTTGCTTAAAAATTTAAAAAAGGTCGGAGGATGTAGCTCAGTTGTAGAGCATTCCTGGGTTCAATCCCCAGTACTCTCCCTGCCCCCACAAATATGGTCAGGATAGATTGAATGATATTAAAGAAATTCTGAACAGGCTTATTAGATAGAACAGTTGATGGAGTAATACTAATTTTACTTGAAGACAAATGATATTTCTAAAATTTTGATTTTCTTTTGATGGAAATTATAAAATTGATTTTGTTCAGATAGATTTTAAAGAATGGTAGTATTTCAGTAACTACAATACTTGATGAGTGACAGTTTTATGATGCTCAGTTGAATGGAAATAAATATAATTTTGTAATTAAAATGTGTATTATTTTTTGGAAGTGTCTTCAAATATTGTACTGATACAAGTGAATGTTATGAAAACATTCTAGGGATTTTGAGAATTCTGTCAGTTATTCATTATTAATTAATCATATCTGCTTAGGAATTAAAACTTCCTTGGGAACTTCCTGGGGTCTGGTTTCCCTGTTTTGGCCTTAATGTTAGGTCTGATTTCTAAGGATTAACTTGTAGGTCTCTAGATAAAGGAGTTTGGGCAAACTTGTTAATATCACCCCAAAATAAATTCTACTTGCAAAAAACAAATGCCATGTATTTAGTGTTATGTAGACCAACATATAGTATATTATATATATTGCTGGCTCACCACATCTGCAGTTTTTGCATCCGTGGATTTAACCAACCACAGATCAAAAATACAGCCCCCTCTAAATTGCACCTGTACAGAACGTGAAAAGACTTTTTTCTTGTCATTATTCCCCAAACAATATAATTCAACCACTATATATATAGTATTCACATTGTGTTAGTTATTATAGATATCCAGAGATAATTTAAAGTATACAGGATAATGTAAATAGGTTATACACAAATACTTTGTGTTTTTTGGGGAAGTGCTGGGGATTGAACCCAGGAGTTCTTTACCATTGAGCTATGTCCTTAGCCCTTTTTATTTTTTATTTTGAGACAGGATCTCACTAAGTTGCTGAGGATCTTATTAAGTTGCCCAGTCTCACCTTGAACTTATAACCCTCCTGCCTCAGTTTCCTGAGTTGCTCGCTGAATTTATAGGAATGTGCCACTACACCCAGTTAGCTATACTTTGCCATTTTATATAAGAGATTGAGCATCTGTAGATATTTGGTATCTGTGGGGGATCATGGAACCAATTCAGGATACCAGCAGATGACTATATAATAAAAATATAAAATAACTTGTAATAAACCAGAGGGAAAGAGGGTCTTAAGGGCAAGAAAGAATTCCTAGCTCAAATAGTAGTTTTGTTTATTGCAGTTAACCAGTTCTGATTGCCTGCTATGACATACCTTTTTAATTTCATGGTCTTTTTGAGCTAAATAAATTCTTTTCACCCTCTTTTAGAACTATTGAGAATCTGCAGTTTTGGGGTATTTGGGAGGAAGGACTTTTGTCCCTAAGTGATGATGATAGAAATCTGTGTAGAGTATTGCTATGCTGTGTCATCAGCTCTTGGCTTTCTTTCCAGTGATTTTATTGGCAGGTGCACAGATAGAAAGAGATAAGGTTGTGGCAGGGCTGGGGCAAATAGGGAAGCTTTGTGACCAAGGGATGTTTATTAGTCATAAGACTGGAGTCTTTCTTAGCAACTAGTGTCTTACTTGCTTCTTCTGCCATATGTGATTAGTGAATATTGGTTATTGGTTTCATTTACCATTAGTTAGAGGCAGTGGGTAGTACTATTCTAAGAATATCTTGTTTGTTTTCCAGTTTAGTAATCATACTGCATTGTCTTGATACACTGATTATCAAGTTAAGCAGGTACTAATGACTCAGTAACATTCTGAGTCATAGTGAACTAGTACCTAGAGGGGTTGATTTAAAAGGGTTTCTTCATTTTACATTCAGCAAAATTGGAGAGTTTTTTGTTTAGAAATAAATTCTGATTTTCATAAGATCTATTTAATAGATAAACTGTATAATATCAACAGTAGCAAAGGTCCAGAAAATTTATCAAGTAACACTTTGATTTTACTACAGGGAGTTTACTAAGGATGCTGAAAAGGAGAGCAATTCAAAATGGGTTTGTCTGGTAGGAAAGAAACCAATATAACTCTCTGCCAATATGTCTTGGGTTCCTTTAGGTAAAAAAGAACTTTTTTTTTTGGTACCAGAGATTGAACTCTGGGGTATTCAACCACTGAGCCACATCCCCAGCCCTATTTTGTGTTTTATGTAGAGACAGGGTCTCACTGAGTTGCTTAGTGCCTCGTTGTTGCTGAGGCTGGCTTTGAACCCGCGATTCTCCTGTCTCAGCCTCCCAAAGTGCTGGGATTACAGGTGTGCATCACCATGCCCAGCTTAGAATTTATTAAATGAGTGGTACATATACTTAATAAAAACTCAAAAGATATAAAAGGTAATCTGATAAAAAATGTCTCTCTCTATCCCTGACTCTCAGCTAACTATTTCTCTCCTCAGAGACAGCCAGTATTTGAGTGTCTGTTCTAGGGAGCTATGTGTACTTAAGCATTTACATATTTCAGAGATTTTTTTTGTTTGTATATGGGAATGAATAAATACAGATAAATAAAAATCAGATAATCATTCATAAGCCCAATGCCAAGCATAACCACTGATTATAGTTGGACGTGTATCCTTTTAAGGCTTTAAAAAATGCAACATGCAATTACATATGTACTCTTTTTTTAAATTTTTAAAAATTTTTTTAGTTGTTGATGGACCTTTATTTTCTTTATTTATTTATACGCAGTACTAAGAATTGAACCCAGTGCTTCACACATGCTAGACAAGTGCTCTACCACTGAGCCACAACCCCAGCCCTACATATGTACTCTTGCAATAAAAAAAATGTTTTTAAATCACCTGAGTAATACATGAAGATGTTCCTATTATTAAAAACAAATTCAGATGATGTCTATTAAACCGAAGTCATCTTCACTACTACCTTTCCTACAGTAATAACCATGATTATGTAGTCTTTGAGCATTTTATATTTATCTATAGATTTATATTGCTGTGTTTTTCATAAATGAGAGTATTCCTGCTCATATGATAGAGAAAAGAATAATGTCTGGTTATGTAAATACTGTCACCATCATTATCAGTTAGATTGAACATATTTTCTGATGTTTAGTAAACACCATTTGTGGTGTTTCTGTGAATAACGTGACCTGTAAATAACATTTGGTAAACTGTTTTTGTTACCTTCTATATTAATAACTCTTCATCTGCCACATTGTTTTTAAATGTCTGTTAGCATTGAATGGATATGTCAGTTTATATAATTTATACTTTTTTCTTTTTATTTTTTTTTTTTGTACTGGGGATTGAACTTAGAGGTACTCGACCACTGAGCCACATCCCCAGCCCTACTTTGTGTTTTATGTAGAGACAGGGTCTCACTGAGTTGCTTAGCGCCTTGCCGTTGCTGAGGCTGGCTTTGAACTCGCAATTCTCCTGTCTCAGCTTCCGAAAGTGCTGGGATTAAGGGCGTGCACCACCACGCCCGGCTAATTTATACTTCCATCGTTGTTATGATGCTGTCATTGATATAATGCTTGGTGAAGATCTTATACTTGTAAGATCATATTTTGGGATGCCATTTGGCCAAATTAATACTAATAAGATCAAGTAAAGTTTTTAGCTCTTGTGTTCTCTTATTGATAAAATTGACATTCATTTAACAGCACTACTATTAAGGCATCTCCATCTAAAATATGACTGCTTAAGCTCTATAATTTGTCTTACAGAATTTTTCTAGACATGTATGAGTTTGAAGATTAGCTCACTACTTTCTTTGTGACAAGTTGCTTGTCCTTCATAAGCTTTGGTTGTTCCCATTTGCTAAATGTGAAATTGGATTTTAAGACAAGGTCTTACTAAGTTACTGAGGGCCTTGCAATTCGCTGAGGCTGGCTTTGAACTTGTGAATCTCTTGCCTCTGCCTCCTGAGCCACTGGGATTACAGGCATAAGCCACCACCCCAACTAATTTCATCAGTTTTTACATGTACTCATTTATCATTTCCTTGTGTTTATGTGTTTAATTATATAACATTTAAAAAATAATTTTTAGAATAGTTTTTTTGCCTCTGAGGATTGAACTCAGGAGCACTTGACCACTGAGACATACTCCCAGCCCTTTTTTGTATTTTATTTAGAGACAGGGTCTCACTGAATTGCTTAGCAAGCCTTGCCATTGCTGAGGTTGGCTTTGAACTCAGGATCCTCCTTCCTGAGCCTCCCAAGCCACTGGGATTACAGGCATGCGCCACTGTCCCCGGCAAGAATAGTTTTTAAATTACAGAAAAGTTACAATATAGAACTGGCATAGCAGTGCACACCTTTATAATCCCAGTGATTTGCGAGGCTAAGGCAGGAGGATCTCAAGTTGCAGTTCAGTCTCGGCAACTTGGTAAGACACTGTCTCAAAATAAAAAATAAAAAGGGCTGGAGGTGTAGCTCAGTTGTAAAGTTTCTCTGGGTTCAATTCCAAGTTCCAAAAAAGTAAAAATTAAAATAATACAAAGAGTTTTTCATATAGTCCTCACCCATTAACCCCTGTTGTTAATATCTTACCATTCATGTAGTATGTTTTCTATAATGAAGGAACTAACATTGGTTCGTTACCATTAATTGAAGTCCAAACTGTATTTGGATTTTACTAGTTTTCCCCTAATGTGCTTTTTTAGTTTCTAGATCCTGTCTATGATAGCACAGCTCATTTAGTCATTGTGTCTTCAGGCTGGTGTGGACTATGACAGTTTTTCAGACTTTTCCTTGTTTTTGATAACCTTGACAGTTTTGGAGAACTTATTTTGTAGACTATCAATTTGGTCTGTTTGATGTTTTTCTCATAGGTGGGTAGTTTATAGGCATTTGAGAGCAATACCCACAGGTGAAGTACAGTTTTTATTATATATCAAGGATATGTGCCATCAACATGACTTACCATTGTTCCTGTTAATGTTACCTGGCTGAGGTAAAGTTTGGCAGGTTTTCCATTGTAAAGTTACTTTGTTCCTCTTTTCTGACTCTGAGCTATGAAAGTAAGTCACTAAACACAGCTGCTTATGCAGGGTATGGGGAGACTTAACCTCAACCATCTGCAGGGATTTATTTACAAAAATTATTTGAATTCTCATAGGTCTTTTTAAACTTTATGGAAACAGCATGAGTACTGAATCAGTCTAATGTGTCTGTTCTTTGCAGGGTGGGAAAACCCGTAAGCACCGGAAGGATCGGCTACAAGATTTAATTGACATAGGCTTTGGCTATGATGAGACAGATCCATTTATTGATAACTCAGAGGCTGTGAGTAATATGTCTATAATATAGCAGCAAATTTATTGGGATAGTAGAAGTCAAGGGTAACTTAACTAGTTTAATGAATGTGTTCGTTTATGCTTTTTAGAGCTATGTTTACTGCTTAAAGATTTGAAACTTTTTTTTTAAAGCATACAGCAGATTTAAAATTTTGTAATGTTGGGTTGGCTCACAGTGGGTCATAATATCACTGTACTAGACTAGGTTTTGGTAAGCATCTTTTTCTGTAAAGGGCCACATAGTAAATATTTTAGACTTTGTGGACCACATGGCACTGTTACAGCTACTCTGCCATTATAGTGTGAGAACAGCCACAAAAAATATTTAAGCAAATGAGTATGGCATTTATAATGAAATTGTATTGATGAACTCTGAAATCCAGATTCATTTTTAAAAATTTTTCTCCCATGCCCCTTCCCCCACTCACTCTCTCTTGCTAGGGCTCAAACCCAGGACTTCACATAAGCCAGGCAAGCACTCTCCATTGAGTTTATACCCCCAGCACCCAAATTTGTATAATTTTCATGTGTCACAGAATCTTCTAATTTTTCTTTCCTCAACCATTTAGAAACCATAAAATCCTTTTTCTTGGCAACTGGATTTGGTGGATAGTCAGGTTTGTTGACCTTATACTAGATTGTTGTTTTGGATAAGCTATGCTTTTTCTCAGGGTCTGCAAGAATCTCATGTATTCTTTAGTAGATGCTTATTTCCAGACATGTAGTCACATTAATTCTGTCATCACCCCTTGCCCAAACTAAGAATGAAAATAAGTTTAAGAAAAGGGAAAATGAAGGCTGGGGTTGTAGCTCAGTGGCAAAGCACTTGCTTAGCATGTGTGAGGCACTAGGTTCTATCCTTAGCACCATAGAAAAATAAATAAATAAAGGCATGCTGCCCATCTACAACTACAAAAAATAAAATAAAAAGGAAAATGAAAAATCATTACATTAAACTAATGGTTTACTACTGAAAACCTTTATATTAAATGAGTGGTTCTTAATTGGGAGTAAAAAATTTGGGGATTCTTGTCTTAACTCAGATTTTTAGAATTTCTGGAGGTGAGGCTTAAGAGATTTTTGGTGTTGTATTTTTTTTCTTATGTTTTTGTTTTTAATAAAATAAATATATGGTATATTGGTATATTGATTGCCATCAATTGATTACTATTGTTATGATGAAACAACAAACACAAGATGATTATGAAGTAGAAAGTATCGAAAAGGCTTCTATCCCAAAAGGTTAAACACTGTGTTAAGCCTCTGTGTAGCTGTCTGTAAATTTCTATGAATAGTAAATGTACAACTTCTATACCCATTAAAGAAAATATCAGAATTAAGATCATTATATATATCGTATTTTAAATAATGTTTTTCTGTTACAATATAGCTTATTTTAATAATATTTGCATATTAGGATCGAGCTACATTCCTTTTAATGGTTGTTGGTGACATACCTAAATTGCATAATTTATTTAACCAATCCTAGTTGATGTGCATCTAAATTGTTTCTGGTGTTATGTATTTACAAATAGTTGAGAATATTATATGCATTTATTGACTTAAGTAAATGTATATGCAATGTATTTATAGAGTACAAATATGTGGACAGGCTAAATTTCTAGCAGTGGAATTTATTGGTCAAATGGTATTTTCAACTTCATTTTTACTGACATTCCCGAAGTTTGGGCAGATACATTTTGAAATGACTTTGAAGATGACACCAAGCAATCTTGGTGCTACTGGATTGAAGTTAATTTAGCAGACATCTATAAAATACACTTAATTTTAAAATTGCTGTATGCTTTAACTACAATGGTGGTTTCAGCCTTTATTACCAGTCTGTTTTGATCAAATCCTGTAGCTTTTCTCCTGAAATTCTTTCTCTTCTAAGAGAAAGCAGGATTTGAGACATTTTATAAGGATTGTAGTAGTCTCTTGATCATATAGCAAATGAACGAGGGTGTTCCTATTTTGCCTTAGGGAATGTGTTCTTCTATTATTGTCTATTAGTAATCTAATCCCTGGGATTATATCCTGTACAGTGTACAGTGATTACTTAAGATATGCAGGATGACACTATTTAACTTTTACACCACTCACAAATTAGCACATCTTTTGCCTGTGGTTACAGTGCTTTCTTTCTTTTTTTTTTTTTTTATTAATGTTTTTTTTAGTTGTAGATGAACACAATATATTTTATTTATTTATTTTTATGTGGTGCTGAGGATCGAACCCAGTGCCTCATGCATGCGAGGCAAGTGCTCTACCACTGAGCCACAACCCCAGCCCCTATGGTGCTTTCTTGTATAGTTCATGACACAGTATATATAGGTAAGAGAGTGGTGTGATGGGAAGGTCGTCCAGCATGATGCATACCGAATACCCTGTCATACTTACAGATCTTTTCTGGTGTACTGACTAAATATGACATATCAATAATGCCCTTTGGAATAAGGATACCTTTTTCTTTTTTAAATATATATATTTTTAAAATATTTATTTTTTAGTGGTAGACAGAATATCTTTATTTTATTTTTATGTGGTGCTAAGGATCAGACCCAGTGCCTCACGCGTGCTAGGCGAGCACGTTACCACTGCGCCATAACCCCAGCCCTTTAAATATATTTTTATTTGTACTAATTAGTTATACATGACAGTAGAATGCATTTTGATACATCATACATAAATGGAGTATAACTTCTCATTCATCTGGTTGTACATGATGTAGAGTTACATGGAGTAGGAATACCTGTCTGTTACCAAAAAGGTTGACAGCTGGTGTGGGTGTGGAATGTTTCAAGAATCTTGACTGATTTGAAACTCAAGGCAAGAAGTCCTAGGTTCTAATTCTACATCAGTTTCTAATTCACCATGTAACTGGGAGCAAGCTTTATATCATCAGTTGGTTTTCTCTGCCATGACTTGCCCAGAATTATTCTGAGACCCAAATAAAGTAAATAAATATGCTGAAGCATAAAGCAAGTATGAAGCATTAGCAATAGTTAATGTTATATGCAGGTTGCAAAATCTGAATAACCCAAAAAGGAATTTACTCATGGGTAAATTGTATGCATGCTTGCGTAGATCTTTTTTTAAAAAAGTTAATAAACTTTATGTTTCAGTGCAGTTTTAGAGTCACAGAAAACTTGAGCAGAAAGTACAGAGCATCCTTATTCCCCCTGCCCCTGTGCACACAACCCCCCCCACTGTCTATATTCTATGTCATAATCGTTCATTTGTTGTAATTGAGAAACCTACATCGATCCACCATTATCACCAAAGTTCAAAGTTCATTGTTAGTGTTCCCACCTGATATGCATTCTTTGTGTTTGAACGAATGTATAATGACAAGTATTCACCATTATAGTATTATAGTATATAGTATAGTATTATAGTAGTGATACTTCCCTAAAAATTCTCTGTTCTCTGCCCATTCATCCCTCCCTCTCTCCTAGGCTATGACAACCATTTAACTGTCTTCACAGTTTTGCTTTGTCCTTAACAGTTGAAATCTATAGTATGTAGACTTTCATAAATAAAGTGTTTACAAACTGACTTTTGCAAGCTATCATTGAATTATCGTTTTTTTTTTTTGTAGTTATAGATGGACAGAATGGCTTTGTTTGTTTATTTATTTTGGGGTACCAGAGATTGAGCTCAGGGGCACTCAGCCACTAAGCCAAATCCTCAGCCCTTTTTTGTATTTTAGAGACAGGGTCTCACTGAGTTGCTTAGTGCCTCACTTTTGCTGAGGCTGGCTTTGAATTCGCACTCCTCCTGCCTCAGACTCCCGAGCTGCTGGGATTACAGGCATGTGCCACTGCACCCGGCTGTATTTGTTTATTTTTATATGGTGCTAAGACTTGAACCCAGTGCCTGACACATGTTAGGCAAGTGCTCTACCATAGCCCCAGTCCTTATATGTCTATTTAAAGGGTATGACTAGTATTTTAAAGAAAATGAAGTCAAACACATTAGGAGTTATCATAGACTACATAATTTTATTTTGTCTGTATATGCTTTTTTCTTTTTTTAGATTTTTTTTAAACCTTTATTATGTATTTTGTGTGTGATGCTGAGGATCGAACCCAGTGCCTCACGCATGCGAGGCAAGCGCTCTACCACTGAGCCATAACCCCAGCCCAGCCCTGTATATGCTTTTTTTTTTTTAATATTTATTTTTTAGTTGTAGGTGGACAGAATATCCTTATTTTATTTTTATGTGGTGCTGAGGATCGAACCCAGTGCCTCATGCATGCTGGGCAAGCACTCTACCACTGAGCTACAGCCCAACCTCTATATGCTTGTTTTAAAAAAAATTTTTTAGTTGTAGATGGACACAATGCCTTTATTTACTTTTTCATTTGTTCTAGTTAATTATACATGACAGTAGAATACATTTGGACACAGCATACATAATTGGAGTAAAACTTTTCATTCGTCTGGTTATACATGATGTAGAATCATACCAGTCATGTAATCATATATGTAACATAGGGTAGTAATGTCTGATTCATTCTACTATCCTTCCTATTTCCAAACCCCCTCCCCTCCCTGCACTCCCTTCTGCCTAATCCAAAGTACTTCTGTTTTTCCCCAGCGCCCTCTTATTGTGATTTAGCATCTGCGTATCAGAGAAAACATTCGGCCTTTGGTTTTGGCTTATTTTGTTTAGGATGATATTCTCCAGCTCCATCCATTTACCGGCAAATACCACAATTTCATTCTTTTTTTTTTTTTTTAACTTTTTTTTTAAGTTGTAGATGGTCACGATACTTTTATTTATTTATATGTGGTACTGAGAAAATCAAACTCAGTGCCTCACACATGCTAGGCAAGTGCTCTACCACTAAGCCACAATGCCAGCCCCAATTTCATTCTTCTTTAAGGCTAAGTAATATTCCATTGTGTATATACACCGGATTTTCTATATCCATTCAGCTGTTGAAGGTCATCTAGGTTGGTTCCATAATTTGACTGTTGTAAATTGAGCTACTATAAACATGGATGTGACTGCATCACTGTAGTATGCCGGATATTTATTTTTATGTGGTGCTGAGGATCAGACTCAATGCTTCACATATGCTAGGCGAGCACTCTACCACTAAGCCACAATTTTACCTCCATATGCTTGTTTTTGATATGCAGTACATTTTCACCTTCGGTTATGGGGAAGAAAATTTGAAAACTAGTGCTCTAATAAAGATAATTTTTGGAAAAAATAATGTTTATAGTATAGTTGTTCAATTATATAGTTGGTTACATTTATAAGACAATGTAGGACCCTATTTATAAGAGGAAATCAAAGTATAATACAAATTCACTTGCAAAGTAATTTACTATCATTGCCCTTAACAAACTTTTTTTTTTTGGATTGAACTCAGGGGCACTCAACCACTGAGCCACATCCCCAGCCCTATTTTGTGTTTTATGTAGAGACAGGGTCTCACTGAGTTGCTTAGCGCCTCATGGTTTCTGAGGCTGGCTTTGAACTCGCGATTCTCCTGTCTCAGCCTCCCTAAGTGAATTTTTTTTTTCTTTTTATGAGATGATTCAGACATCAAACAATTGCAATCTAATCAAATTGATTTCTTGTTTTTCTTATTGTGTTACCAGTAAACTTTCCACATTTGCAAATTACTTCATAAACAATGAAAATAATCTGGTTCTAATTAATTTTTAGAATCGTGTGTTAATTATTACTAAAAATATCTGAAAATAAATGCTTCTGAAGCATTAAAAATAATTTCACATTTAGGCTGCCAAATTGACAAAGGAAGGTCTAGGTACAGAGGTGCACACCTGTAATCCCAGCACCCAGAGAAGCTGAGGCAGGAAGATCTAGAGTGCAAAGCCAGCCTCAGCAAAAGTGAGGCGCTAAGCAACTCAGTGAAACCCTGTCTTTAAAATAAAATACAGCCGGGGGGCTGGGATTGTAGCTCAGCGGTAGAGCGCTTGCCTCGCATGCGTGAGGCCCTGGGTTCGATCCTCAGCACCACATACAAAGCAATAAAATAAAGACATTGTGTTCATCTACAAATAAAAAAAAAAAAAAATCTTTAAAAAATAAAAAATAAAAAAAAATAAAATAAAATACAGCCGGGCGCGGTGGCTCAAGCCTGTAATCCCAGTACTTAGGGAGGCTGAGACAGGAGAATTGCGAGTTCAAAAGCCAGCCTCAGCAACATCAAGGTGCTAAGCAACTCAGTGAGACCCTGTCTCTACATAAAACACAAAATAGGGCTGGGGATGTATGGCTCAGTGGTTAAGTACCCCTGAGTTCAATCCCTAGTACCAAAAAAAAAAAAACACACAAAAAAAATAAAATACAAAATAGGGCTGGGGTTGTGGCTCACGGGTCAAGTGCTCCTGAGTTTAATCCATAATACAAAAAAAAAAGGAATGAAGGAAAATGTTTTTTATTTATTATTAATAAATATTACCAGGCATGAGCAGGCACTTTTATATTTAAGTTGTCCCTTTTCTGGTTTTTCAAACATTTTTTGTTATAGATGAACACAGTACCTTTATTTAATTTTTTAATTTTTATCTGGGTGCTGAGGATTGAACCTAGTGCCTCACAGGTGCTCTACCCCTGAGCTACAACCTTAGCCCCATAGGTTGTCCCTTTTAAATATCACCATAACTTTGCTAGGTAAGTATATTGTCCCTGTTTTATAACCACTGCTCCCCAAAATTGATGTTGATTTGCCTGGGGTTGCAATAGCTGATCATTGGTAAAGAATCTAGACCCAGGCCTTCTGATTCTCAAGTTTAGTGTTCATTGCCTCTTAACACATTCCACTTAAGTGGCTAAATTAAATGTTCATAAGAGGTTTATACTCCTGAAATATTATGATAGACAAAGCTCAGCAGAATAGTACATAGGAAGATAGTCTTGGAGCACATCAAAATTACCTTGAATACCTGGTGATGAATGTGTTTCACTTGTGAGGAAGCTGCTTAGTGTAGTGCATGAGTTGGGTTTCAGTCAGTGACTTTGCCATAAACATATAAAATTGCTTAATAAGGTACCTGGTTTTCAAATAATATTTGCCTTCCTTGCCTCACAAGGGTATCATAAGGACCAAATGAAATCATTTATATGAAGAAGCTAACTAGAAACGCTTGTACAAACTTATGTAAACAAAGAATATAGGTGTATTTATCTTTTTGCGTTTACACGTTTTCAAAATAATTGCTACAAAGTCTTTTAATTCTCACATCACTTCAGATAGTACTGGCCGTTTTCTGTAAGATCTACAGGGATCTTTAGTGGTATCAAGTAAAGCAATGAAATGGTTCATTTTTTTTCCTTCACTCATTTCTTTTCAATTCTGCATGACTGAACTGGGTGCTCTTTTCCCATTCTCCATACAATTCAAAATGATATAATTTAAAATCACAGTTTACTTATTTTTTGTTTTTATGGTATTGAGAATTGAACTCAAGTTTGGCAAGTGCTATACCACTGTGCTACATTCCCAGCCCTTTCTACTTTTATTTTGAGCCAGGGCCTCATTTACGTTGCCCAAGCTGGACTTGAACTTGTGATCCTCCTCCTTCAGCCTGGAAAGTGGCACTGCACCTGTCATAAAGTTGTCACAACTTTTGTATTTAGTTTTAATATTCTTATAATAATTGATAGAACATGTATATTCCTTGCCCATGACAAAGACTTTTTCTTAAAAAAAAAAAAAAAATCTGACTTAAAGCCTAGTTATATAACATAAAAAAAATTCCAGAAGCAGAGATCTGGAGATCCTAGGTCTCATCTCAGGTATCTTTGCACTATTAGATATGTAGTTCCCTTTTTCATTCCCATGTGCACACCTTCCTTTGGTTAAGATTGGCTTTCATTATGTTTACTTTTTATCCATTTTCATGAGGTGAGATAATTATAAACCTTAAAATCCAAGCTTTGAAGGCATAGTCTGTGAGTCCTTTGCTCTCAGGAGAATGCCTGGCTCATTCTAGGTACTCAGGTATATGATTGTTGACTGGGAAATTACTTTTCTGCTTCCCTTTATAACATTATATACTACTTTTGCTTCTAAACATTTTTTTAAATGTTCTTATTTAAAGTGTAGCACTATGCCTGGCACGGTGGTGCACACTTATAGTCCTAGCAGCTCTGGAGGCTGGGGCAGGAGGATTGTGAGTTCAAAGCCAGCCTTAGCAAAAATGAGGCACTAAGCAACTCAGTGAGACCCTGTCTCTAAATAAAAAATACAGAATAGGGCTGGGGATGTGGTTCAGTGGTCTAGTGCCCCTGAGTTTAATCCCCGGTTCCTACTTGGCCCCCACAAAATAGCACTAAGACAGAATAATTGTATGATTATAATTTTCTTGTTTATAAAATTAACATACTTATGTTAGGAAATTCAGGCATCTATTTTAATGTGTTTCAACTTCTCATCAAAAACATTTGATATTAAGAATAGTAGCAGTGAGAATGAAGAAAGAAATAGTGGCGGTGATCTTAAACTTTCTCATCAGGTGATATCCTTTCTTAAATATCCAAAATGATCAGAACTGACTTTTATTCCAGATAATGAACTTTTTCCAAATTTATCCCATGAACATCCTCATTGCAGTCCTTTTTTCTTTTGTTTTTAATTGACAAATAATAATTACATGTATTTATGAGGTACAACATAATGCTTTGACACACGTACATTTTGCAATGGTCAGTGTAATATCTGTCACCTCAAACATCATTCCTTTTTGGTGAGAATATTCAAACTCTTCTAGTTATTTTGAAATATACATTATTATTAACTATAATCACCCTATAGTGCAATAGAATACTAGATTGTACTCTTCCTGTCTACCTATAACTTTGAACTTGTTGACCAGCATCTCTCATTTCCTCTTCTGCCACTCCTCCTGAGCATCTGTCTGCCATTCTATTCTCTATGCACCTGAATTGAGTTTATTTAGATTGTATGTATAAGAGAGATTATATGGTATTTTTCTAGATTCATCCATGTTGTTGCAAATGACAGGATTTCCTGTTTTTTAAAGCCAAATAATATTCTACTGTATAGATATACCACATTTTACAAATCTATTCATTCATTAATAGACACTTAAATTGTTTTGTGTCTTGGCTATTGTGAATAATGCTACATTGAACACAAGAGTGCAGACATCTGAATTGATACCTTAATTTCTTTTTTTAAAAATATTTTTTAGTTAAACATGGACACAGCGTCTTCATTTTGTTTATTTATTTTTATGTGGTGTTGAGGATCGAACCTAGTGCCTCACAGGTGTGAGGCAAGAGCTCTGGCACTGAGTCACAACCTCAGCCCCCTTAATTTCTTTTTTTATCCTCTGCTCCTTTCATTTCTTTTTAATTAAACATGATTAAACATGATGCCTTTGGCATGTACCCAACAATGGGATTTCTAGGTTTGCAGTCAGTTTTGCAGTTGATATTTAAGGAAAATGTTTCTGTGGTGAATGAATTTCTTTGACATTCAGAGTTACAGACAATAGGGTATATCTTAAACTTTTTTCTTTTAATATAGTATGATGAATTAGTTCCTGCTTCTTTAACAACAAAATATGGAGGCTTTTATATCAATACTGGCACTCTACAGTTTCGCCAGGCTTCAGATACTGAAGAAGAAGATATCACAGACAACCAAAAGCACAAGCCACCCAAGGTGAGTTTCTCTAACATTGCGATGATAAGGAGGACGTTCAATTAACAGGATCTGCTTTTTTTTTTTTTTTTTTGTAGTACTGGGGATTGAACCCAGGGCTTTGTGCATGCTAGGCAACCACTCTACCAACTGAGCTATCTCCCCAGCGCTAGGATATACTTTTTGCATCTTACTTGGTCCACAATTGTGAATATAAGGAAAAGTAAAATACTAATCATTGCTCAGTGATTCTATACTTACATGCTTTAAAATAAAAGTATGTGGATATGGGAAAATTGGTATTTACATCACAGAATTATTTTCTTTTACTCTCTACAATGTGGTTTAATAGTCTGCTATTTTGGGGATAAAGTTAAATTTCTAGGATAGGTTAAGACTTGCTATAGAAATGACTGTTCATAACTGTTAACCTTTCCTGAGATCTAATTTGTAACAAATTCTGTAGAATTGGGTTTATTGCATTTGGGAAATGAATAATGTACATAGGTAAATGTTTACTGACATGAGGGCTAAAGACTTATTTGTACCAGAATCACCAAAATGCTTGTCAAAAATCCATATTTGAAACCGAGCATGGTGGTGCAAGCCTGTAATCCCAGCACTTAGGGAGGCTGAGACAGGAGAATCGCGAGTTCAAAGCCAGCCTCAGCAATGGCAAGGCGCTAAGCAACTCAGTGAGACCCTGTCTCTACATAAAACACAAAATCGGGCTGGAGATGTGGCTCAGTGGTCGAGTGCCCCTGAGCTCAATCTCCAGTACCAAAAAAAAAATAAAAAAATAAAATCCATATTTGCAGGCCCTATTCTAGAGAACTGAAAGTGCTTGTGGACCCCAAGAATCTACACTTTAAGCAAGTAATGCTATTGCTCTCTGACATTGGAGAAAAACCACTGCTAACATCAAAGAGGAGGTCATTGATATTTAAATAAGTGATGCATTCTTAAAATAAATTTAAAAATAAATAAATAATGCATTCTTTTATCATTTTGCAGGTTCCCAAAATAAAAGAAGATGATATTGAAATGAAGAAGCGGAAACGGAAAGAGGAAGGGGAAAAGGAGAAGAAGCCAAGGAAAAAAGTACCCAAACAACTGGGGTAGGTTGAACCTAATAAGGGAACTAGAGTCATAGTCTGTTTCTTCTTTTAGAAAGATATATTCACCACTAATTAATTAAGAGTAGCTAAGTCTAATTTAAAAAAATATTTACAAATATTAGTAACTTAATTACTTATGTTTTAATAATATTTTGTTATATATTAATAAGTAAGAGGCTTTGTCATCTATAAGAGACTCATGGGTTTTTTTTAATTGTTTTTTTTTTTGGTACTGGAGATTGAACTCAGGGGCACTCCGCCGCTGAGCCACATCCCAGCCCTATTTTGTGTTTTATGTAGAGACAGGGTCTCACTGAGTTGCTTAGCGCCTCGCCGTTGCTGAGGCTGGCTTTGAACTCGCGATTCTCCTGTCTCAGCCTCCCAAAGTGCCGGGATTACAGGTATGTGCCACTGTGCCTGGCCCTCAGGGTATTTAAGATCAGATTTTTAGAGTGATAGATTTTGAGCATTTTGCTCATTGCAGGTTTTTCTCCCCCCAAACCAGCAAGAGCCAGTTTAAAAAGATGATATTAAGATCCAGTTACTTTTTAAAAAAATTTTTTAGTTGTATATGGACATAATACCTTTATTTTATTATTTATTTTATGTGGTGCTGAGGATTGAACCTAGTGCCTCACACGTGCTAGGCAAGCACTTTACCACTGAGCCACAACCCCAGCCCTCAAATTACTTTTTTTTTAGTTCTTTTTTTTAGTTGTTGATAGACCTTTATTTTATTTATTTATATGTGGTGCTGAGAATTGAACCCAGTGCCTAACGCATGCTAGGCAAGCACTCTACCACTGAGCTACAACCTCAGCCCTCAAATTACTTTTTTCAATCTTTTGGTACTAACACTGAATTTTGATGCCTAGGGATTAGCAGTAGCCTGTGTATGAACAATATATAGTTCTTTTAATATTAAAACAAAAACAAAAACTATAGCTTAGCAGTAGAGCACTTTCCTAGCATGTGGGAGACTGGATTTAATCCCTAGCACCACAAAAAAAAGAAGAAAAGGAGAAAAAAAAGTCACTGATTTTTTTTTTGGTGGGGGGAATGGGGGTGGGGAGGGCAGTACTGGGGATTGAACCCATGCTAACCAAGAACTCTACCACTGAGCTACATCCTCAGCCCTATTTAGCTATTCTTAATGCTTGTGACTTTAGGTGACATATTACTGCTAAAAAACAAATCGAATTTTTCAAAAGCCTTAAGTCAGCTGGGTGTTGTGGTTCATACCTATGATCCTAGCCACTCTGGAGGCTGATGCAGGAAGGTTGAAAGTTTGAGAACAACCAGGGCAACTTAGACAAACCCTGTCTCAAAATAAAAAATAAAAAGGACTGAGAATCTGGGAATGTAGCTCAGCATTAGAATACCCCTGGGTTCAATCCTCAATACCAAAAATAAATAAGTCTTGCATCCAAAGAATAAAATATTTGTGTGATGCAATTAAAAATTGTCATTGTCTCGGGCTGGGATTATAGCTCAGCGGTAGAGCGCTTGCCTTGCATGTGTGAGGCCCTGGGTTCGATCCTCAGCACCACATACAAGGCAATAAAATAAAGACATTGTGTCCATCTACAATTAAAAAAAATATATTTAAAAAAAATTGTCATTGTCTCTACATCTCAGTAGCATTTTTCGCAGATCTAAGTGAAAAACTTATGGAAGGCTGGGTTTTCTGTTCCTCCTTAGCAGGGCGGAACGTTTGCGTTTGAGACTGTCTGTATCTAAAAGATTGATGTAGCGAGGTATTTCTCCTCTCCTAAACAGTTGTAATCATGTCATTAAGAGATTAGGAAAAAAAATGTGTACATTACTAATGATTGTCTTTAAAGGTTTTTTTTTTTTTTGGTACCAAGGATTGAACTCAGGGGTACTCAACCACTGAGCCACATCCTCAGCCCTATTTTGTGTTTTATGTAGAGACAGGGTCTCACTGAGTTGCTTAGCACCTCACCATTGCTGAGACTGGCTTTGAACTTGTGGTTCTCCTGTCTCAGCCTCCCTAAGTGCTGAGATTACAGGCGTGAGCCACCGCACCCAGCTAAGGGTTTTTGATAGCTAAATTGAGACCTTTCCCCCATGGTTCATGTTAGAAGGAGGTTACCAAAGAGAATTACACATATCCATATCTGGTTGCCTAACATGGCTGTTCCTAGAATGGAAAGTGAAAGATGATCAGAAGATAGTAGCAGTTAGAATAGGATCCCAGCAGATAACATGGTGGTGGATAAAGGCTCATAGATTGAGATGGTGGATTTTGTATTTTTTTTGGCAGTTTATAACACAAACCACCTCTGCTGCCATAGGTGAAGGGGGATGATAATGAACTTTTGCTTATAAGGCAGCTCTTTTTTAGTAAAAGTGCATTTCATTTAATTCTTTAGGCAACTACTTTATAGATAGGTTAAAGAATGTGAACTTTTCAAAAAGAATAGAAATTTTACTTTGTATACTTTAATAAACCTAAACTACATTCAGTTTTCTTTCTTTCTGCAGTCTTTCTTTTTCTTCACTGTAATGGCTGTTTATCTATATCGTTTTCATGGGTGATAATCCAGATGATGTTAAATGTAAAATGACAATGTGTTGTAAGAGTATAATTTAATGAGAAATTAAGAAGAAAACTACACTATCACTTATCAGATGATTATTTTAGTTCCATGCCTGCATATTTACATGAGGTATTAACCTTTAAAGTTACACATAGCCTCACTGATCACTTTTTTCTTCACAGAGTTGTGGCTCTAAATTCACACAAGTCTGAAAAAAAGAAGAAACGATATAAAGATTCTCTTTCTCTAGCTGCCATGATACGAAAATTTCAGAAAGAGAAGGATGCATTAAAGACAGAGTCTAACCCCAAAGTTCCTGTGACCTTATCGACCTCCTGTCTTACCAAGCCCCCCTGTGCTGCTACAGCATTGGGGAATGACGTCCCAGAATTAAATCTGAACAGCACTGATCCAGAGCTCCCCATTTTTGTTGGTACAAATGAACACGAATTGTTTCAGGAAGCTGAAAATGCCCTGGAGATACTGGATGATTTTGACTTTGACAGATTACTGGATGCTGCTTCTGATGGTAGCCCCCTGTCTGAGTCAGGGGGAGAAAATGGAAACATCACCCAGCCAACCTTCACCTCTCAGGTTATGCCTAAGGTGGTACCTACACTCCCAGAGGGTCTACCTGTACTTCTTGAAAAACGCATTGAGGACCTCCGTGTAGTAAGTGTAATAATTGTCTTGGTTTTTATTTGCTGCATAAACATGGCAATCAGTGCTTCACTTTTTTAAAGACAAAAATCATTACCCATAATCCCAATGCTATTGTAGCAACAACTTTTTATTTTCCATATTCCCTTTTAGACATTGGTTTTCTGCATAGGCCTTTTCTTTTAAATTGAAACAATTATAACTATAACATGGGTATAGGTGATTCTTTTATTATTTTAGTTCACCTTATAAATTTTTGGAGGGAGCATACTGGGGATTGAACTCAGGGGCACTTGACCACTGATCCACATGCCCACCTCTATTTTGTATTTTATTGTATTTTATTTAGAGGCACTTTCACTGAGTTGCTTAGCACCTCACTTTTGCTGAGGCTGGCTTGGAACTCATGATCCTCCTGCCTCAGCCTCCCGAGCTGCTGGGATTACAAGCATGCACCATTGTGCCCAGACACCTTATAAATATTTTTTCATGTAGATTTTATGATTTTTTAAATTATTTTTTATAGTTATAGATGGACAACATGCCTTTATTTTATTTGTTTATTTTTATGTGGTGCTAAGGATTGAACCCAGTGCCTCACAAGTGCTAGGCAAGTGCTCGGCAAGTGCTCTGCCACTGAGCTACAGCCCCAGCCCAGCTTTTATGATTTTTATTAGCTACATGGTCATGTCAAGAAAATAGGGCAGCCTAGTACAGTGGCACACACCTATAATCACAGTAGTTCTGGAGGCTGAGACAGGAGGATTGCAAGTTCAAGGCCAGCCTCAACAACTTAGTGAGACCCTAACCAATTTAGTGAGACCCTGTCTCAAAAAGTAAAAAGGGTGGGGGATGTTTATCAGTGGTAGATTGCCCCTGGGTTAAATCCCCGAGACCCCCTCCTTTGCCCCAAAATCTAGACCAAAGAAAGGAACAAATAAGAACGTTGCAGAAATGTACCTGAACTTGATCCAAACTGTGTTGACTTCCAGTTTTTTATAACTTATTTTCCCAGCTAATCAGCAGTAAACATGCATTGTGTTCCTAGTAAGACAAAGCTAAGAGCATAGCCAGGCGTTGTGGCGCCTGCCTATAATCCCAGCAGCTTGGAAGGCTGATCCAGGAGGATCGCAAGTTCAAAGCCAGCCTCAACAACAGCCTCAAGAAAAAATAAAAAGACCTGGGAATGTGGCTCATTTGTTAAGTGTCCCTATATTCAATCTCTGGTACCAGAGAAAAAGCTAAGAGCTGAGACTGGCCTGTCATGATAGATTTCTGTCCATATCAGCTTGGATTCATAATCTTCATTGGTTTAATTAGCTGCAAATCTAGTGTATCTTACAAAGAGAGAGATAATATTTTTTATTAAAAATGTGCCAAACTTATTACATACTTAGGAAAGACCCCTGTTATCTGACATTTCCTACCCCCAGCAAAAATAACCACTGTAAAACTGTTATTTTTCTGCATTTTTTCCATATATTCCTAAATATATTATTACTAAAAATTATCATAAATGGGATTGTAATATTTGAATTATTTTATACCCTACTTTTTCCTCCTAGGATTTCTCCATTATCCATTTCTCCCTTTATTTTTAACTCTTTCTAAATATCTGAGTTAGGGAAGTAAGAGATTTACCTAATTTTTCCAACAACTGGCTCTTGGATTTTATTAATCAATTCTATTATCTTTTTATATTGTTTCTTCTAATAACTTCTCTATTTTTACTGATTTTATTCTCCATCATCAGTCCGGCATTTAGAGGAAATATGTTAAAATATCTCATTGCCAGTATTTCTTTTAGTTACAATTGAGTTTGCCATCACTTTTGCTGTGTTTCATTCATAAGATTATGACAGCTGTATCTTCAGTTTGATTATCATCAGAAGGTGACCCTTTTTGTCCTATTAATACTTTTTACCTTCAGTTTAATTTTGTATGATTTTACTGTAGTCCTCTGTTTATTTTTACATGGTATACCTTTGCTCGTTGATTGCTTTCAGCCTTTTTGAGTTCTTTTATTTTAGCTCTTTAAAAATTTGCTCATTGACCTAATCTGAGGGTTTTTCCTTTAATCTTTTTAACATTTCTGTGTATGAAGTGTAGGCACTATTTCCCTTTTAAAAAAAGTAAGTGGAGGGCTGGGATTGTAGCTTGGCGGTAAAGCGCTTGCCTTGCATGCGTGAGGCACTGGGTTCGATCCTTAGCACCACATAAAAATAAACAAATAAAGATATTATGTCCATCTACAACTAAAAAAATATTTTTAAAAAAATGTAGGTAGGTCAAAAAACTTGGTCAAAGTCATGCAATTTGTAAGTGGTAGAGCCAGAATTTAAGCACTGGGATTTGCCTGACCTCAAAGTATATGCTTTCTTTTTTCCCTATTCCCCCATTCCTGATTTCTTCATTTATTTTTTCTAGGTTTTAAAAAGTGCTAGTGATGTGATTCAGGTTTTTCAAGATGTAATTATTAATATTAGCTACTGAGCTGTGCGTGGTGGTACTTGCTTATAATCCCAGCAGTTTGAGAAGCTAAGGCAGAATCATTGAGTTCAAGGCCAGCCTGGGCAATTTAGTGAGATCTTGTCTCAAAATGAAAAATAAAAAGGGCTGGAGATATAGCTCAGTGTCCCTCAGTTCAATCTCCAATATTGCAAAAGTATATAAATAATAGCTACTGTTTATTTAGCAAAATTCGATGCTCTGTACTGACTATGGTGCTGCTATGCTCCTCTTCACAATGCCCCTGTTTCCTCAGGAGACAGCATCTCTGACTGGGTTTGCTATACTTTATTTATTACATAATACAGTCTTCCCAAGAAACATGTGAGCAAAGGCAATGTTTTTCCCATTTAGATGAGGAAACTAAGGTTCAAGATGGTTAAGTGATTTGTCCAAGGACATAATTTTTAAGCAGCAAAGCCAAAATTCAAAGTTAGGCTTTAAAGTCAGGACCATTGCACTTTGTGCTTACCTGTTGCCTACTGGGTTATGTGCCATTTATCTCACTTCATAAACTACTAGTAGGTTAGTGATGAGTGTGTCCAACCTTGTAATTCCTATCATATCTTATAGGAAAAAACATCTGTCTCTGTAATAGCCATGCCAAGGTTAACATGGCTTCTTCCTAAGCCCTCATTAAGAACTTATCAATAAATAAGATTCATTTTACTTACTGATACTTGTGAATTCTCCATATTGTTTTTTTTTTTTTTTTAATATTTTTTTGTTGCAGATGGACACAATGTCTTTATTTTGTTGCTTTGTATGTGGTGCTGAGGATCGAACCCAGGGCCTCATGCATGCGAGGCAAGCGCTCTACCACTGAGCTACAATCCCAGCCCCTCCATATTGTTTTTGAAACATGAAATGGTGCTTTTTTTCAAGAGATGAAAGTTCAGCTTCAGCTCACATGCTCCTGTCTGATAAGCAGTTTGTTCTTGTTCTTTTCTCACTTCGTAATAGTCTTCCAAGTCCAACCTCTGGACTTGATTTCCTTTCTTGACATTTGGCTTTTATTATTTATTCCTATATTTTTGCCCCTATACATATTGAGTCTTTATCCTGTCTTAAGAAGTATGTCTCAGAAATTTATCTCTCCTACTTATAGCATGTAAGATTGTCAAATAATTTGGTAGATTGACAGTCAGCATATGGTTTGCTCAAGTTATTGGATTAAGCCAGGCTCACGCCTGTAATCCCAGCACTTTGGGAGGCTGAGACAGGAGAATTGCGAGTTCAAAGCCAGCCTCAGCAACGGCAAAGCACTAAACAAACCAGTGAGACCCAGACACATAATAGGACTGGGGATGTGGCTCAGTAGTCGAGTACCCCTGAGTTCAATCTTGGTACCAAAAAAAAAAAAAAAGTTATTGGATTAGTTCTCTTAATGTTTTGTATCTTTTGGATTTTAAGATGTACTATGTCTAATTTCCTCAGGAAATTTTACCCCAAATTATTATGACAGTGTCCAGATTGAAAAACTTTTTTATCTGTATTATCTGATTAAGATGGGAAACATATTGATGAAAATATCCTTAAGAGCTTATCCCTTAATAATAATCTCAGCTGGTTTTCTCATTGCTATCAATTAGGTAAAACCAGACTGGCTTTTCCAAATTAATGTTTTTGTGTGCTGGGTGGCAGTGTTCATAGTTGACACCAGAAGGCTGCAGTCCGAATCCTTGACCCACAACTTAGTATCAGTTGGACTTGGCCATTTCATGAAACCTCTTTAAGGTTTCAGGTCTTTGTGTGTAAGATGGGGGCTATAATACCAAATTCTTTGGCTGTTATGAGGATTAAACATGGTAATAATTATAAAGTATATAATAGAATGGGAGAATACAAATTTAAATAACTAGCAGCACCTTCAAAGAGTTCTTTAATTTAAAATAGAACTAGAAACAAATATGTCTAAACCTTCAGTTTAAAGCATAAGATTATCAGTGGGTTGTAAAATCACTTTAATAAAGACCAGTGCCAGGCGTAGTGGCACACACCTGTAATACCTGTGGCTCAGGAGGCTGAGGCAGAAGGATCGCAAGTTCAAAGCCAAGCTCAGCAAAAGCGAGGCACTAAGCAACTCAGTGAGACCCTGTCCGTAAATACATTAAAATGTAATTGGGGATGTGGCTCAGTGGTTGAGTGCCCCTGAGTTCAATCTCCAGTACCTCCCAAAAATAAAAATAAGACCAGTATTTTAAAAACTTGAAAGTGGAAATGCTTATACTTTAAAAGTAGGGCTAGTAAGTACTGATGCATGACAGTTTTGTTTAATAAACATACACATTTTGACTACCAGGTGACACTATCTAATTTTCTAAAACTAGATTATATTAAAATTTTAAGGTTAACCTTAAAATTTTTAAGGTTATAAAGTTTAAATTTCATCAGAAATTCATGAAGTTTAACTTCTATTTATTTGTTTGTTTGTTTAGTATGTGGATTGAACCCAGGGACATTTTGCCACTTAGTTAAATCCCCAGCACTTTTTATTTTATATTATATATTTATTTATTTTTGGTACCAGGGATTGAGCTTAGGGGTACTGGACTTCTGAGCCACATCCCCAGCCCTATTCTGTGTTTTATGTAGAGACAGGGTCTCACTGAGTCGCTTAGTGCCTCATCGTTGCTGAGGCTGGCTTTGAACTCGCGATTCTCCTATCTCAGCCTCCCAAAGTGCTGAGATTACAGGCATGTGCCACCGTGCCCAGCCCTTTTTATTTTTTGAGACAGGGTCTTGCTAAGTTGCTGAGGATGGCCTTGAACATGAAGTCCTACTGGCTCAGCCTCCCGAGTCAGTGAGATTACAGGCATGCACCACCAAACCTGACACGAAGAGATTATTAACTTCCAATTTCATACATTTTATGACCTGTGATGATCATTGAATCTAAAAATAGTGCTGATTTATTGTTACATTGCTTCTGTATTATTGCATTGCTTCTTTTTGAATATTATATTTCCCTTTGCCAAACCATCATTTAAATAGGTTTTAAAATAATCCTTTAATTTTTTCCCAGCAATCATACTATCAGTTCCATATTACTGTATTTATTCACTACATATTCAGCTTTTAACTTTCTTTTGGAAATTCCAACTCTGCTAATTCTTTTATTGACCATATAAAGTTAATTTGTTCCTATATATACCTATTTCCCCCAACCACACATTTGATCTGGATCATTGGTTGTATTCTAATGAGAAATCTTGATAGAATTCTGGGAACTATTTATAATAGTTTTATCATTGACTCTAACTTAAAAGCATTGTCATATAGAGTCTATCATCTTGGATTCAAGTTAGATGGATTACCAAATACTTTTTATTTACTCAAAGAAGCCTGCAGCTTCATGTTGATTGATCATGTAATTAGCCTTTACATTTCTCTGAAATAATCTATAATATTTCTAAATATCTTTCTTTGATTCTAAAGACCTTTTATACTAAGAAAATTGATCTTTCATTCTTTAATATTCTTTTTTTTGGTACTGGAGATTGAACTCAGGGGCACTCAACCACTGAGCCACATCCCCAGCCCTATTTTGTGTTTTATGTAGAGACAGGGTCTTGCTGAGTTGCTTAGCGCCTCGCCGTTGCTGAGGCTGGCTTTGAACTCATGATTCTCCTGTCTCAGCCTCCCAAAGTGCTGGGATTACAGGCTTGCGCCACCGCGCCTGGCTTCATTCTTTAATATTCTTAACAATTATATGAATTTTATCTGTAGTAGTCTGAAGAATGATTCCCAAAAGATATCCATATTCTGATCCCTTGAACCTGTGAATATTACCATTTATGGTAAAAAGGAGATAGAGGTCTGAAGGTATGAAGTTAAGTGTCTAGAGATGGGGAGAATATCCTGTGGGCCCTAAATGCAATCCTGTGCAGTCTAGAAAAGGGAAGAGGAGGAGATATGATGCACCTAGAGAAGGCCACGTGAAGGTGGAACTCGGAGATTGGAGATGTGGTGCTTGAAAATTGGAGTGCTGTAGCTGCAACCACAAAATGCTGGCAGCCATGAGGAGCAAGCTCTCCTCCACAAACTTAGTGACTTAAAACAACAGAAATTGGTACACAGTTGTGTACAGTGGCACACACCTATCTTCCTAGTGATTTAAGAGACTGAGGAGGATTGCAGGTTTGAGGCCAGCCTCAGCAACTTAGCAAGACATTGTCTCAAAATAAAAATATAAGGACTTGGAATGTGGGGATGTAGCTCAGTGGTAAAGCAGCCATGGGTTCAATCCTCAATACCAAAAAAAAAAAAAAAAAAAGCCAGGCACAGTGGCACAAGCCTGTAATCCCAGCACTTAGGGAGGCTGAGACAGGAGAATCGCAAGTTCAGAGCCAGCCTCAGCCATGGTGAGGCGCTAAACAACTCAGTGAAACCCTGTCTCTACATAAAATACAAAATAGGGCTGAATTGTGGCTCAGTGGTCAAGTACCCCTGAGTTCAATCTCCAGTACAAAAAAAAAATTCAGTCCCAAGTCCAAAATCAGTGAACTAAAATTCAGATGCAAGTAGGGTTGCACACCAGAGGCTTGGAGCCGCACAGCTCTGCTCACACCTCAATTTCAGCTCAGTGACATGACTTTGGGCTTTGCACTGAGAGAAAAATTCCTGTTGATTTCTATTTAGTCACCTAGTTTTTGCTAATTTGTTATGGTAGCTGTTGCAAACTTATCATTCACAGTTGAATTTGGATCTCTCAGATGGCTTTACCTGAGTGTGGATCACAACTTATGTGATGTTGTGTATTCTGCTGTTCAGAAGTTCCTCCCCACCCCCGTCCCCATCAGGCAGTTCATCTCAAAGTTCTTGTGTATTATGAATTATATTGACAGTCTTTCTTGTGTTTCTCTAGGCTGCCAAACTTTTTGATGAAGAAGGAAGAAAAAAATTCTTTACTCAAGATATGAATAATATTCTTTTGGAGTAAGTATTTGTCCTTTTTTAGTACTAAAATATCTTAGGAATTATTCATTTAAAAATATAGCAGTAGGAAGGCTGAGGCAGGAGGATCATAAGTTTGAAGCCAGCCTGAGCAACTTAGACCCTTTCTCAAAATAAAAAATAAAAAGGACTGGGAATATTGCTCAGTGGTTAAGTGCCCCTAGGTTCAAATCCCAGTATCAGTTAAATACATATACATACATTTTTTTTAAATTTTGAGACAGACAGACGGACACCTACACACACACACACACACACACACACACACATTAGGCCTGTGAGATAACGGATGCTGAATGGCTGATCTCTTCCCTTGCAGTCTTATAGCAGGCACCATTAACATTTGTCTCTTAGCAAAATGATTCATCTGTGTGTGTTGGTTCTCTGGAAGTGATCATTGTGCAGGATGAATATTAACCTGGATCTAAAGGTATTTTATGCCAGTTTATGTGAAAATGTGTTTTTGAGATAGCTTAGAGTGTTTATACAAATTGGCTTAATTTTCCAGCTACTTTCATTACTCAGACTTGAGAAAAACAATTCTGTTGATATCTATTGAGATTAACTAGAATTCATGCCAATTTTTATAGCCAAATGCAAAGTGTGGTTCAATGAAGAATCCTGGTTGTAGGATAGGATGGAAATAACATGAAGGTGACAGGTTAGATTGGAAAGGGGAAGGAAAGGCTGATGTTTAAATTATCGATACTGATTGCAGTACTAGAGATTGAAACCAGGGCGCTCTACCACTGAGCTACCTCTCCAGTTCTTTTATATTTTTTTATTTTGAGATAGGGTCTGGGCAGGTTACTGAGGCTGGCCTGGAACTTGTGATCCTCCTGCCTCAGCATCCAGAGTTGCAGATATTACAGGTGTGTGCCATCATGCCTATCTTAGGTTGTATTTAGATTAGGTTTTATACTTAACTAATTTTGCAGTGCAAAATTGTTTGATAGTTATAAATCTGTAGGTTCTGAGGTTGTGGTCAAATAAGCTATGCTTTTAAACTGTTGGCTCACATTTTAACCATTGATAACAAGAATCAAGTATATAATTCACTTCAGGCAGAAGTAGCCAAAAAGTGATCATGATGAAAGCAGCAAATCTAGCTCCTCTAAGGAAAATAACATATGACCAGTTGTAGTGGTGTACACCTGTAATCCCTGTCACTCTGGCAACTAAGGCAAGAGAATCACAAGTTCCAGGCCAATCTCTGTAACTTAGCAAGCTTATCTGAAATTAAAAAATAAAAAGGACTGAGGGTGTAACTCGGTGGTAGAGCGCCCCTGGGTTCAATCCTGAGTATTTCAGTGATGATGGTGATGATGATGATGATAACAATGATAATGGTAATGTATTCTTACTCTGATGGTTTATAGCATCATACAGAAAAATTCAGGAAACACAAAATACTACAGTTCTGTCTTTTAAATACATGATGTAGACAGTTTTTTTGTGAGATCTAAAGAAGGATCAATAGCTTGATTAGTTCTGATTACTATTTGTAATTAATTGCAATATTTTTATCCTGTATTGCTTAGAAATGAACTCAGAAAATATGTAACCCAGTTTGCTGCTAGTATGTTGGCAGAGGAGTTTATTTTTTCTTTCCTTTATTTTAGCTAGGTTGAGGTGTCTGCCTGGAAACCAGGCAAATGCTTTCTATCTGAGGCTCTCTACCTTTTACCTACCTCCCTTTCAAACACCAGACTAGCTAAACAGTGCTGCTATTAGTCATCAGATCTGTCCCAGATTCTGTAATCAGGGATCTGACTGGCTCTTCATTTTCTTTCCTCCTGAAAGCCCTAAGTGTAGTAGATCAGCTCTTGTGACTGGAACATTTCTTTTTGTTTTACTCTTCTGTGTGAGGGAACAACTGTTTGTCCCCTGAGAGAGTCAAGAGACTATCCTTGGGACATTGCATCTCAAGTAAGCAAACTGTCAACTTCCCACTATTAGGCTTCTCTGTTCAGTCCTCACATATCTATTAGGAAACAAATCTTGCAGTTTTGGGAAGCCAGCTACTATTTTTTTTCCCCTCACAGAAGATGTGCTTCCATTTCCTCAAGCCTTTAGGTTCAGAGTTGAATTTCTTCCCTTTAGTTACATTATTCTATTATTCTCTCTGGTTTCTTTCCACTTTCCTAAACAAGCAGACCTTACTTCTGTGGACTGGGTTGTGCGCGTCCCCTCCCCTCCCCCCGCCCCAGTACTGAGGCTTGAACCCAGGGGTGCTTTACCAGCCCTTTATTTTAAGATAAGTTTTGGGGTGTTTTTTTTTTGGTACCAGGGATGGAACTCAGGGGTACTTGACTGCTGAGCCACATCCCCAACCCTATTTTGTCTTTTATTTAAAGACAGGGTCTCACTGAGTTGCTTAGCACCTCACTGATGCTGAGGCTGGCTTTGAACTTGCAATTCTTCTGTCTCATCCTCCCAGAGTGCTGGGATTATAGGTATGTGCTATGGTGCCTGGCAAGAAAAGTTCTTACTAAGTTACTTAGGGCCTTACTAAGTTGCTGAGGCTGGTCTTGAACTTGTGTTCCACATGCCTCAGCCTCCTGAGTTGCTGAGATTACAGATGCATACCACCATGCCCAGCCTGAGTTGCTCTTCTAAGAGAGGCATATAGTGATTTTGGGTGGGTAGTAATCCCCATGAAATTATCCAGGTGCATTGGCTCTGCCTCAGCATTGCTTGCTTAGGCGTGGGAGGAAAAAGGATCAGTTCCTTAGAATGGAGAACCTTTTTCCTGTTGCAGAATTAAATTTGACCTGAATCTACGAATACACAACATGCTGATTTGATTTCTTTCCCTGTTGCCTGAAGCAGAGGTTGCTAATAAGTCATAATACTCTGCCTGTGATCCCAGTTCAGTCTAAACATTCTGTTAAACAAATTGCTGTAGGTTTGTACCACCAATCCTTTTGTATACTTAAAATGAAACCTATCTGCCATCTCTTTGTTAGATGCTCCTTTAAGGAGACATCAGTGGTAGTGACTTGAATGTCAGTATAAAGGGTTTCTCTTCAGGGGGTCGACTCTTCTTGTATCTTAGTTAACCTCTTTGGAAACCACTGACTTTTTTTTTTTTTTTATACTGGAGATTGAACTCAGGGGCACTCGACCACTGAGCCACATCCCCAGCCCGATTTTGTGTTTTATGTAGAGACAGGGTCTCACTGAGTTGCTTAGCGCCTCGCCATTGCTGAGGCTGGCTTTGAACTCGCGATTCTCCTGTCTCAGCCTCCCAAAGTGCTGGGATTACAAGCATGAGCCACCACACCTGGCTTGGAAACCACTGACTTTTATACATAGGTCATTGAGTCAGTCTGTCCTGGAATCTCTTAATACTTGGAATTTGTTTTAATTTTCAACCTCAAAGAACTTTCATTAATAGGACAAGCCTAGAGGGCCTCCTACCCAGAGTCTAGACTTCTAGTGAGGATCTAATCACATCATGTTATCTAAACACATGTTATCTAACCACATGATGCTATCTAACAAATGTCTATGTACACAGAACTCATGATCATAGTGATCGCTTCCTTTGAACCCTTAATTTGACCCTCTTATTCTTGTATATCTTAAGCTTCTTCCATTTTTTGTTTTCTATTTAACTCTCCCAATACCAAGAATTTTCTATTACCAATTTCAAGGAGTATAATTTCCCATATCTCATTTTCAGTGAAATTGCAATGTGTCTATGTTGTGATGGATATACTTGATATGATATGGTTTCTTTTCTTCCCAAAAAAGCTATTAATTTAATCTTTGGATGCATCTTACATTTGTGAAAAGTGCTTCAAAGTTTATCTTTACCTTCTCCTATAATAGCATGTAATGATTTGGACATAGTTTGTTGCCAAGAACCCAAATTTGATCATGACCTTCAAATTTATCTGTTCTTATCTTTCTTCAGTGGTAGTTGGTAGGTAATAATGTCTTCCATCTTGAGAGACACCTTTGCTATTGGTAGATTTGCCCAGAATAGAACTATTGCATCAAACTTTTTTCTTCTTCTTCTCTTCCTCTTCCTCTTCCTTCTCCTTCTGCTTCGTTTCTGCTTCTGCTGCTTCTACTTCTGCTTCTTTGCTGCTGCTGCCTTTGCTTCTCCTCCGCCCTCTTCTCCTTCTCCTCTTCCTCCTCTTCCCTCTCTTCCTTCTCTTCCTCTTCCTCCTCCTTCCTTCTCTTCTGCTGCTTCTGTTGCTGCTTCTCTTCCTCTTCCTCCTCTTCCTCCATATCCATCTTAACTAATGTATTAAGTAGAAGTGGAAACTGGAAAAGTATAATAAATTGAACAAACTATTAAATACATATCTTGTAATACCAGCACAAAAAAGGAAACAAAGACAGATAAAAAATTTCATGTCTATAGCTGGGGGTGGAGTGTTTTTTGTTTTAGGAATTAAATGAAACTCTGTTACTGGCTACTGTAGTGATTGCCAGGCTATGGAGGGCTGGCTGGCATAATATCTCTTTGAAGAAGTGAGATTTTGGTTAACCCCAAAATACTTGGCCCCGTCATCAAAAAGTATTGCCAGGCCAGGCGCAGTGGCTCAAGCCTGTAATCCCAGCACTTTGGGAGGCTGAGACAGGAGAATTGTGAGTTCAAAACCAGCTTCAACAACGGTGAGGCGCTAAGCAACTCAGTGAGACCCTGTCTCTACATAAAACACAAAATAGGGCTGGGGATGTGGCTCAGTGGTCGAGTGCCCCTGGGTTCAATCCCTGGTACCAAAAAAAAAGTATTGCCAGCTTGCTGTGGTCATATAAATTCTATTCTGACACTAGACTCATAAACTGTTTTCTGTAGTTGTACTATTTATTGGAATGGGGGTAAATTCTATGAAAAACATTATCTGGGATGTCATGGGAATATAAATTGAGAACAATAAATCAGCCTTTGCTGCCTTGCTTAAGTAATGCCACCTAAAAGAAATTCCATACTGTTTGTTGTTGATTTTTTTATCAGCATTGAGTTACAGCTACAAGAACTAGGCCCTGTCATTCGCAGTGGTGTCTACTCCCATCTTGAAGCTTTTGTGCCATGCAATAAAGAAACACTGGTAAAACGTCTGAAGAAGTTACATCTCAATGTCCAGGTAAGAGGAAGAATAATAATAACTGCCTCTGCGGTTTTATAACCTACAAAATAAGAATTATTTCTAGTTAAGGCCTTTTGTACATTAATTGCTTTATAGTCATATTGAATGTATTTAATAATCATTGGAAGTAATTGAAGGCATTTGGAGTTCCTGAAAAATAGTTAGTTCTTCAATAATTGATAGGTCTAGATGAGAATGTTTCCTAAGTCTGGTCATTCAGTGTATAGCAGGCATGATCTGATAAGCATAGGATTCTTTATACAGGTAAATTGAGAGACATTAGTTCTTTCTCAATTTGAAGCAAATTAATGAACAAATGAAATTTATGGTATCTCAGATTTTGTGCCTTTGCCTGGCTCCTTCAGACATTGACAGTTGGAGGGAGCTTGCTGCCATAAATTGAAATGGCAGAAATAGTTACCAAAGTAGGTGGAGGGGGACTAGAAGTAAGAGAACAACTTTTCTCAGATTGTAAAATATTCTCTAAGGAACATTTAAAGCTTGATGTTTGAAGTTATTTAAAACTTTTTTCTTTTAGTTAAAGAAGAAGACATTTATCCTTTCTTTTATGTAGTTTTATCACATAGTTTGTATCCCTGAACATTATATTGTTTAGTTTTATATTTTTTGAGTTTCATATAAATGGAGGTGTACTGTCTGTTTTCTTCTGCAGCTTGCTGTTTAACACTCAATATTATGTGCTTCAGGTTTATGTATGTGTACATATAAAGGAAATCTATTCATTTTTACTGCATGTGTTCTATTTTATGAATATATCCCAGTTAATTCCAGGCACATAGTCTCAGCTCCATAATTCTTCAAGCCTGATCATCCAGGAACCATGATACTGAATGTTGATATTTAAAAATGGGATATTATAGCAAAATGATTGTTATAGCAGATAGTCATGTACTTAATATTTATTAATTTGTATATATGGGATAGGTTAAAATGATCATTAGTAATAAATCTGTATTCTAAAAAATCATCTGTCTACCAAAAAGCACCTTTTATGAACAGTTGTTTTAGTGCTATGGATATAGCTCAGTGGTAGAGTACTTGCCTAACATGTATTAAGTCCTGGGTTTAATCCCCCAGCACTGCAAAAAGAACAAAACAAAAAAAGTTCTGTTTTATTTCTGCACCTATGATAGTGATAAAGATATGTTTTAAATGGTTGCCTATGTTATTTTGCAAATTGAAAATAATAAGTTGGTTGATTAAAACTATCAGATACAAACCTACTTGCTTTCCTTTTTACCCAGAACACATATGGATAAGAGTCTCTCAGTTTCCTCTTTCACTTTGGCCTTAAACTTGCATTTCTGCTTGTAGCATAAGTCACAATTACTAACAATAACTAAGAGAACAGGATGCCAACATCCTGTTGGTAACTACCCAAACAAGATCATGTGGATTATATACATTCCAGTATTCCAGAGAACCATCTTCTTTTCGGATTGCTTCCTCATTGTAATGGGAACTGTCTAGTAATTTTATTCTCTATTTCATCGTTTGTATTATAAAGTATATATGTAATTTATTGGTTAAAACATGGGTGTTTTTGGTTTTTTTTGTTTTTTGTTTTTGTTTTTTGTACCAGGGATTGAACCCAGGGGCACTTTATATTTTATTTAGAGACAGGGTCTTGCTGAGTTTCTTAGGACATCACTGAGTTGCTGAGGCTGGCTTTGAACTCACGATCCTCTGCTTCAGCCTCCCAGGTCACTGGGATTACAGGCATGCGCCATTGTTCCCAGCAACATGGAGCATTTCTGAGAATGTAAAGGAATACTCTTAATAATTTTGCACGATTAACAGGTAAAAGCTGGGACTCTACCAGGCAAACTGGGAAATTTTATCATTCTAATTTTATATCCAGTATTAATTTTTAAAAGCCAGTTATTGAAGAAATGTCCATATGTAGATATGCTAACATTTCAAATATAATCAATATTTGAAACACAAATTTCACCTTTTTAAAAAAATGATGGTTCTTTATTTTATTCATTTATTTATATGTGGTGCTGAAAATTGAACACAGTACCTCACACATGCAAGGGAAGTGCTCTACCACTGAGCCACAACCCCATAAATTTCACCTTTTGAGAATCTGTTCATTGAATAAATTTTGTTAAGATGTTTGAAAAACTTTCAGTATGTTTTTTTTTCCCCTCAGGATGATCGTTTAAGAGAACCTCTGCAAAAACTGAAACTGGCTGTTAGCAATGTTATGCCTGAACAGCTATTTAAGTACCAGGAGGACTGCCAGGCTCGTAGTCAAGCTAAGTGTGCCAAGTATGTACCCCTTCTGTTTGGATGGGCTTTGGCATTTGAGAAACACTTTTAGCTATTAGGAGTTGGTCTTAACTGGACCTCATCATCAAGTATAAATCCACATACACCACTGAAATGGTAAATTGAGTATTTTCTAAATGATATGTTGCTACCCTGATTGCTTTGGTGTCAAAGGCAAAAGTCTGTTGATTTACTTTATGAATGTGATTGAATCAAGAGCTGAAACTGGTCAGACATTTCACATATTGGCTAATTTGACTAGCTGGTGCTGGGCACAAACTTTTTTAACCTAAAAGACAAGTGTATTTATATTATATTTATATTATGGTTTGGATACTTTCACTTGCCAAGTACTTTATAACTTAAAGTATTATGTAAAATGTAAAAGGGTAGATTCCCTATTTACTCTGTTATTTAAGTAAAAGTTCAATTAAGGAATTCAGGAATTGTTTATAGAACATATTGTAGGCAGTGTTGGGTTAAAACTTTGCTTCATAAGAGGTTTTTCAATTTTTAGGTTGCAAACAGATGAAGAACGAGAAAAAAATGGATCCGAGGAAGATGATGATGAGAAACCAGGGAAGCGTGTCATAGGACCAAGAAAGAAATTCCACTGGGATGACACCATTAGGTAGGGTTTAGCCAGTCTTTGCTCTTAACCAAAGGTACAGTTGAGAAGTAAGGTTTCTTATAAAAGGAATCTGTAGTAGAGAATGGAATGTAACTCAATGGAGTTACATCTAGTTACATCTAGAGCACTTGCCTAGCATGTGTTAGAGCCTGAGTTGAATCCCCAACACCATGAGAACATACATGTAGTAAATGAAAGACTAGACTGGAAATAACCAAAGATTAGTATGTAGCAAAAATGTATTCAAGAGAACATTACTCTGGCCCTAATATCCTTAGATTGTTATCACTTTCATTTTCATATAATACTTTTTATAACCTAAACTAAAAATGGAATAAGTTACACTGGATTCAGAAGGTGCAAAGTACTCAATATACTTACATAAATCAACCATCTTTCTTACTAGTATTTCTATATCCCACAGAGACAACTCTTCTACCTGTCTTTGGTACCTATCAAAGGACATTGTTTTGTGTTGAGATTTGACTACTGCAGTGAATGACAAATTTTAAAAATTATCTTCCTGCTATCATCTGAATTCTTCAGATAATATTCTCTATTACAACTGTCAGATTTTTGTGCTTTAAAAAAAAAGTCAGTTGTCAGTGCCTTGGAAGAAAACTCCAGAAATAGTAGTGGAGAACTCTATTTTTTTTTAAATTGTGGATGGACCTTTGATTGATTGATTGATTTATATGTTATGCTGAGAATCAAACCCAGAGCCTCACACATGCTAGGCAAGCTCTCTACTGCACTTTCCCAATGGCAAACTCTTAAGAATGGCTGCATCACCACTGCCTCAGAAGTAACAAAGGATAATAGGGTGTGGACATCAAGCGAGTCATGTTGGACTGTGAATAGGAAGAAGGTTTAGGAATACCTGAACAAATTGGTTAATTTATTTTGCTTGCTTTTCCATTTTTTTGTATTTATGAGTGATAGTCGTTTAAAAACAAACCTATGCAAACCTATGTCAAGTGAGCCTAAAGGAGTTCTTTCTCTCTCTTTTTTTTTTTTTTTTTGGTACCAGAGGTTGAACCCACAGGCGCTTAACCAGTGAGCCACATCCCCAGCCTTTTTTTTATAATTTATTTAGAGACAGGGTCTCACTAAGTTGTTTAAGGCCTCACTAAATTGCTGAGGCTGGCTTTGAACTTTTAATCCTCCCACCTCAGCCTCTTGAGCTGCTGGGATTATAGCATCACCATACCTGGCAAGGAATTTTTTCAATAAAGATAATTCTGCTTCAAATTTAATTTTCTATAGTTTCATAGATTTACATGAAAATACATATTTTTTATCTATTTAGAACTTTATTATGTAACCTCGTCGAGATCAAATTGGGATGCTATGAGTTAGAGCCAAATAAAAGCCAGTCTGCTGAGGATTATCTTAAATCCTTCATGGAGACAGAGGTGAAGCCCTTGTGGCCTAAGGGCTGGATGCAGGCGAGGTAAGAGACTGACTTCCTGGATTCTGATTTATTTTCTTACTATTGTTATTATTAAGGGCATTCATGCACACAGTCACACCGGACATTGATTTTGCTAAGAACTTAATGTGTTCAGCATTCTATACAGTATCTCAGATAGCCTCTACTTTGAAATTTTCAAGCCCTTAAATCCAAAACAGTTAGTACTATGGGCATGTAGAGAGATAAGCATCAAGGTGATTTTTTAAATTATCATTTTTCTTTTTTTTTTAATATTTATTTTTTAGTTGTAGGTGGACAGAATATCTTCATTTTATTTTTATGTGGTACTGAGGATCAAACCCAGTGCCTTACACGTACTAGACGGGCACACTACCACTGCACTGTAACCCCAGCCCATCATTTTTTTGTACCTGAATTTGCTAGTAGGAAAAAAGGGAGTGGGAATGATGGTTATAAACTTCAAGAAGGGAACTACCTATTGGTAACATGTAGATCTGAGGAATCAAATACAGGAATTAGAGCATAAGAAAAGACAGGCAACTGTAGGTTCTATGAAAAATAGTGAGGTATCTTGAGAAACTTAAGAATAGCTCCATTTAAAGTCTCAATACTTTTAAGAGTATGAAACTTCATAAGCTTGGCTATATTACCCCATCATCTCAAATTGCCCCATTTATTTAAAATTTTAAACAAGTAGAGGTGATAAAACTATCCATAATTAGTTGGGCGTGGTGGCACACACCTATAATCCCAGCGGCTTGGGAGGCTGAGACAGGAAGATCACGAGTTCAAAGCCAGCCTCAGCAGAAAGTGAGGTGCTAAGCAACTCTGTGAGATCCTGTCTCTAAATAAAATACAAAATAGGGCTGGGGGTTGACTCAGTGGTCAGGTGCCCCTGAGTTCAATCCCCCATACCAAGAAAAACAAAAAAACACTCCATAATTGAGCACACTAATACCATTATTACCTTTACTTGATAAACATGCAAGTGATAACCTATTGAAAATCAAATGATTTTGTACAAAATAAAATAAAGCAATTATGTTATTATCTGCTATTAAAAAAATAATTGTGTCCTTTAAATTTTTCCAGAATGCTTTTTAAGGAAAGCCGGAGTGTACATAATCATCTTACTTCTGCTCCGTGAGTAAATGCAGACTCCAGATTTCTTGATTTATTTTTATTCTCATAGCTTGAGTAAGCAAATGTATCGTTTATTAAATGCTAGTTGAAATAGAACTTACTTAAGCAATTTCCATTTTATCACCATCTTCTTAAAAATAAATCATTCATCTGTTGCCTGTTTTGACCTCAGAGTCCATTAAAATAGTTCTCAGACTGTTCTTCAAAACCTCCCGAATCCAGAATGTGACACAGACTGCCTGGGATTCTTGTGTAGAGAATGATGAAAACATAGAAGCTCAAGGGTTTCCCTTTGTCCCTGGGATTCTATCCTGCAGTCTTGGTGTGTTCTTTTTTCCTACCTTTTACTAACCATCTGCTAACCAATCTGTGGCCTTCTGCTGCCCCTAGCTTACCAGGACAGTTTCATATATAAACATACTGTGGTTTACCCTAAAGAGTGTTTAATTCGGGGCTGGGGTCGTGGCTCAGCGGTAGAGCGCTTGCCTCGCATGCGTGAGGCCCTGGGTTCGATCCTCGGCACCACATACAAAGCAATAAAATAAAGACATTGTGTCCATCTACAACTAAAAAAAAAAAAAAAAGAGTGTTTAATTCTACAAAATTAACCTACTTGTGTTCTTTTTTCTGTTCAAAACTGAATGTTTCCTTAATGAAATGATGTGTGTGAGTACACACGTGCTAGAGGTTCAAACCCAGGGCCTTACACATGCTAGGCAAGTGCCCTACCACTGAGCTACATCACCAGGCTAGTTAGTGAAAGGGTTAGTAAAGATCTCTTATCCTTCTTATGTACAGTAAAAGGGCACATTTTTGTCTGTTGTTGCTGTTTGGGTGAATATTGGTCAACTACACAAGTTTTTGTACCTACAAATTAGGGCTACCTTTCTGTAGCCTGCAAGTGTAGTCTTAAAGAGTTATTACTAAAATGTAAAATTATCAAGTTATTAAGAATTTACTAAGCACTCCATTCAATATTCTGTTAAGATATCTGATTGACATTGTTCAGACAACATTATAAAATTCTTGCTTTCCTAGTATATTGTTGTAATAGATGAAAGTTTTTAGTTTTTAGGATGGACACTTTGTATACCAGCAGGGATCTATTCAGTTGTGGTTTTAAGTCAGGGACCTATTGAGTTGTTGTGGTTTTAAGTTCTTACTATTCTTGGGGTGTTTTGTTGTTGTTTGTGTTAATGTTGAGATGAGTTCTGTCTTTGTTCCCAGGCTGATCTTGAACTCCTGGGCTCAAGTGATCCTCCCACCTCAGCCTACCAAGTAGTTGGGACTATAAATAAGCACGTATCACCCAGCTTGGCCCCTTGCTTTTGTTTTTTGAGCACATTACAGGTTCATTTTGTTGCATGAACTTAAATTTATAAGTAAATAAACACACACACATAAATTTGTGTCAATAGTATATATGGCCTTTAGTTTCCCTGTAATTGTAAAACTACATATGCATTACAATTCAGGTACAAATTCAGCAAAGTAAAAAAATACAAAATTAACACCCATAAATCAGTTGTGTTCCTATATACTAATGATGAATCGGCTGAAAGAGAAATTAGGAAAACTATCCCATTCACAATAGCCTCAAAAAAAAAAATAAAATAAAATACTTGGGAATCAATCTAACAAAAGAGGTTAAAGACCTGTACAATGAAAATACAGAATACTGAAGAAAGAAATTGAAGGAAACCTTAGAAGATGGAAAGGTCTCCTATGTTCTTGGATAGGCAGAATTAATATTGGCAAAATAGCCATGCTACCAAAAGCACTATTCAAATTTAATTCAGTTCCCATTAAAATTCTAATGATGTCCTTCATAAAAATAGAAAAAGCAGTCATGAAATTTATTTGGAAAAATAAGAGGCCCAGAATAGGCAAAGTAATCCTTAGTGAGAAAAATAAAGCAGGAGGCATCATAATACCAGACCTTAAATTATACTGCAGAGCTGTAGTGACAAAAGCAGCATGGTACTGGCACCAAAACAGGCATAAAGACCAATGGACTAGAATAGAAGAAACAGACAAACCCACATAAATACAGTTACCTCATACTAGACAAAGGCACTAAAAACATACATTGGAGAAAAGATAATCCTATTCAACAAATGGTGCTGGGAAAAACTGGAAATCCATATGTAGTAGAATGAAATTTAACCCCTCTCTCTCACACTGCACAAAACTCAGAGTGGATCAGAGACCTGGGAATTAGACCAGACACTGCACATACTAGAAGAAAACGTAGGACCAACACTCCAGCACGTTGGCTTAAGAACCAACTTCCTCAACAAGCCTCCTAAAGTGCAAAGAAGTACAATAAAAAATCAATAAATGGAATATATCAAAGTAGATTCTGTCATGTGTAACTACAAAGAACAAAATTTTTAAGTCAATAAATGGGATAATATCAAACTAAAAAACTGCTTCACAGCAAAGGAAACAATCAAGAGCGAGAAGAGAGAACATAGAGAATGGAAGAAAATCTTGCCACCCGCACCTCCAATAAAATGTTAATCTCCAAGATATACAAAGAACTCAAAAAACCTAGCACCAAAAAACCAAATAACCCAATCAGTAAATGGGCAAAGGAATTAAACAGATACTTCTCAAAAAAAATAGTCAACAAGTACATGGAAAAAATGTTCAGTACCTCCAGCAATTAGAGAAATGCAAATTAAAACTACACTGATATTTCAGCTCACTCCAACCAGAATGGCAATTATGAAGAATACAAGTGACAATAAATGTTGGCAAGGATGTGGATAAAAGGGTATACTGATACATTGTTGATGGGACTGCAGATTTGTGTGACCACTCTGTAAAGCAGTATGGAGAGTCCTCAAAAAACTAGAACCACCATTTGACCCAGTTATCCTACTCCTTGGCATATATTCAAAGGATTTTAAATCAGCATATACTACAGTGACACAGCAACATCAGTGTTTCTAGCAACACAATTCATGATAGCTAAGCTATGGAAGCAACCTAGATGCCCACCAACAGATGAATGCATAAAGAAATTGAGGCATATACACAATGGAATATTATTCAGCCATAAGCAAGAATGACTTTATGACATTCACCAGTAAATGGATGGATCTGGAGACTATCATGCTAAGTGAAATAAACAAATCCCCAAAAAAGAAGTATGTGGATGTTAGCCCACAACAAGGGTGATGGGGAGGGGAAGGATAGAAGTTAAGTGGATTAGACAAAGGAGAATGAAGGGAAGGGGTGGGGATAGGAACAGGAAAGGCAGTGGAATGAATCTGACATAACTTTCCTGTGGACATATATAATTACACCACAGTAAATCTCTCCATCATGTGCATCCACAAGACTGGGATTCCTACTAGAATAAGATATACTCCATGTTTGTATAAATATATCAAAATAGATTCTACTGTCATGTATAACTAAAAAAAACAAATAATTTTTTAAAAAAATACAAACTAACTCATGTTTTTAATTCTAAAACTGTTTATGTAGGTCCTGTCCTTCAGGTTTTTGTTGTGAGTTGAGGTCTTCCCATGTTGCCCAGGCTGCCCTAGAGCTCCTGAGCTCAAATAATTCTCATGCCCCCGCCTTCTGAGTAGCTAGAACAAGTGCAACTACATTGTGCCCAGCAGTTCCCCTCACTATGTTAAAATAGATTCATTATTATTGCTAGTTTTGTATTTTGTTTAATTTTGTATGGGAAAGTAGGAATCTGTAAGATAAGTAAACAAGGAGGTCTTTTGCTCTCATGGCCTTCACCAAAAACACTTTGAAAATTACTGTTGCCTTTATGAAATGTAGATTCACAGTTTAAATCAAGATGTGTATTATTCTAATTGATGGCATTTTACCTAATGAAATTTAAAAAACTCAGATGAGGTGAGATATTTGTCAGTCATTTAATTATTCAGAAACATTTGAGTGCTTTCTTCTGTGGAACCCATAAGATTGTTTTAATTTTTAAACTTTTCACATAGTTTCCAAAGGTTCCCAAGTTCAATTGTATTTATCTTGCCCTTTTTTTTGTTGTTCTGACATTTTTTATTCAGATGTTTACATTTAAAAAATAATTTTATACAAAAATGTAACAGTTTTCTTTTTTTTAAGTAAAATGCAATTCACAGCCCCTTGTCATGGTCCAGTTTTAGTTTGAAGTTTCTTGCAGCTGTTTTCCTACAAATAATTGTAAATTCTTAGCAGTTCTTTGAAGTAAGTTTCCTAGGCAGCTTTGTTAAATAGTTTTAATTTATATTTTATGTATTTACATTTATTTCTTTATCATCTACATTTCATATTTTACTAATTGGCCTTTTCTCTTGGTTAATGTGTTTTTTTTAAATATCAACTTTATTGTTATTTATTTTATTTTTATTATTATTATTTTTTAATGTGGTGATGGGGATTGAACTCAGGGCCTCACACATGCTAGGCAGGTGCTTTACTACTGAGCTATCTCCCCAGCCCTTCTGGTTAATCTGAATTGGGAAAAGTATTACTGAATATTCCCTTATAGACCAAGTATTTATATATTATTACTTCTTCCAAAGAGCTTTCCAAACATTGGAAGAAATTTGCTTAATTATAAGAGTATATGTTATTTCCTAGTGAGGGATATAACTGTTACTGAAATGGCCTCTGTTTTCATCTTTTATCTTAGGGCAAAGAAAAAGGTGATTCCTGCACCCAAACCCAAAGTAAAGGTGAGTATCTGCCAAATCATAGTCATAATTAGTGCATGTTGAAATACATTTTTAATATGTATGGTGTTTAGTAAAGATCATCAATAAAATAACCTTTAGTTGGTTATTTTCAACTTTTTTTTTTAAGTTATAGATGGACACAATACGTTTATTTTAGTCATTTATATGTGGTGCTGAGGATCGAACCCAGTGTCTCACATGTGCTAGGCAAGTGCTCTACCACTGAGCTCCACCCCCAGCCTGGTTATTTTCAACTTTGGAAATCTTGGAACATTCGTATTTGGGAGAACAGATGACCATGTAGCAGTATGAATTTACATATATTAGTTAAATCATAAAGCTTAATTCTTAGAAACATGGATAAAATACTGTTTTTAAATATCCTGTTTGAGCGTGATAGCCCATGTCTGTCATCCTATCAACTTGGGAGGCTAAGGCAGGAGGATCGTACATTTGAGGATAGACTCAGCAACTTAGTGAGACCCTGTCTCAAAATAAAAAATAAGAAGAGCTGGGATTGTGGCTCTGTGGTAGAGTGCCCAAGGGTTCCCACCAAAAACAAAGAAAAAGAGAAAGAGATTGCAAGTATACAAGAGTAATTCCAAAATTAAAAAGAAATAAGGAGGAGCTGCATGGTGGTATTTCTATAATCCCAACAACTCAGCAGACTAAAGCAGGAGGATTATAAATTTGCAGCCAGTCTCAACAATTTAGCAAGACCCTATCAAAAGAAAAACAGGCTAGGAATGGAGCTCAGTGATAAAACCTCAGGGGTTAATTTCCAGTACTTTAAAAAAAAAAAAAAAAAGGAGCTGCTAGGGTGATCATCTATCATGGAAATCTTGGAGGCTCTACCTATCACCTTGTGGTTTCTTTTTACATTTCATCTCAGTACAGCAGATGGGGTTTTCTCAGACTTGTGCAGATCAGAAGTTAAAATAAGATAGCATCTTTATATAAAAAAAAAGAAGAAGAAAAATTTACACTTTACCATTAGCAGAGAAATTACAAACATTTTCTGTCTTAGCTTGGATTCTAGAATGGGGGAAGAAAGTCTTTAAAATTTTCCCTGGTTTATGAGTTTGTTTTATATTACCTACACAATCTGGGAAAACGTCAAGCTGACAGCATAACTTAAAATTATTTGGTTAGGGCTGGGGTTGTGGCTCAGCGGTAGAGTGCTCGCCTACCATGTGTGAGGCACTGGGTTTGATTCTCAGCACCACATATAAATAAATAAAATAAAGGTCCATTGACAACTAAAATATATTTATAAAAAATTATTTGGTTAATAGCTGGGCATGGTGGCAAACGCCTGTAATCCCAGCACTTTGGGGGGCTGAGACAGGAGAATTGTGAGTTCAAAGCCACCTTCAGCAACGGCGAGGCACTAAGCAACTCAGTGAGACCCTGTCTCTACATGAAATACAAAATAGGGCTGGGGATGTAGCTCAGTGGTAAGTACCCCTGAGTTCAATCCCCGGTACCAAAAAAAAATTTGGTTGGTAATAACCCAGGGTTACTGGCAAAAGCAGAATTTTTCTCTGGTATAATGTGTCTTCATCCTAGGCCTCAGAGTCTTTCTGTTTACAAATTATGTCAAACATGAGCTGGGGGTGGTGCTTCACCAGAGAGCATGTGCTGGGCTTTGAAGAGGTCCTGGTGCCATCCCCAACACCACCAAAAAAAGCCATGACCCAATGGTTTGGGAGGAGGATTGCTAGTTTAAAGTTAAACTCAGCAAAACCAAGGCACTAAGCAACTCAGTGAGACACTGTCTCTAAATAAAATACAAAGTAGGGATTGGGAGTATGGCTCAGTGGTCAAGAGCCCCTGTGTTCAATCCCTGGTACACCCCCCAAAAAAAGAGAAGAAAAAACTACAGCCATTGAAATTTAATTTTAGTGAAAGTACCTCTCTTAGAATTGGATTTTCTGCATGTATTTCATCTCTTTGAACAGATGAGTTTATTTGTAAGGTGATGGCCAGGCAGAAGGTCAGCTTGTAGCCTCCTCAACTTTCGTTGCTAGAGCTTTGAATACTCAGCAAATAGTCCTCTTTTTCCTCGTTGCTTATTCTGCCTCCTAGTCCAAATAACATTGAACTTCTCTTTAAATTTCTTGTTGGAGCTTTGTTTTGACACCTGATTTCTGTTTTTATTATAATACTAATCTCTTAATGCCCTATATAAAGGTTTGTTTAAATTTTGATACATCTATTGAAACTTTATTAACGTAATAATAGGGTAAGAAATTGATCAGACTTCTAATAAAATATGTTAAAATGATATGAGGAAATTATTGTAGGGGAGGGCTGATTGGTTTTGCTTGCTGTATGATGAAAGTATTTTTTTCATTTTCCCAAAGTGAAAAGGCTATATTGCTAGTTTGGATTTTACCTACTGCACCCCATCCCAGTGACTTTTTTATCTTAACTCAAGCAACACTGGGGAAAGCACCAGGGCCTCATGCATGCTGGGCAAGCACTTTACCTCTGAGCTATACTCCATCCCCTTCATACCTTTTTTAGTTATAAAGGTAATTGAAGGAAATGCTTGTAGGAGAAAAAGTGTACAATAAATTTCTTCTAAGAGGGAAAAACAAAAACAAAATCTTTCTGGCCCACGTCTGCCTTCCCTTTCTTCTGGATCTTTCTTCTTTATCTCTTCCCATCCACCCTACCAATCCTTCATTTACTCAAACTGGAATAACCTGTGTTTTGACTCAGGCATCCTGAAAAATTTTCCTTGCCAATGTCGGTCTACACAGTATTCTATTAGTTAGGTTTAATGTTTTGATAAAATTATTAATTTTAAAAGTTTACTGGTAGCCGGGCATGGTGGCGCAAGCCTGTAATCCCAGCACTTAGGGAGGCTGAGACAGGAGAATCGCAAGTTCAAAGCCAGCCTCAGCAACAGCGAGGCACTAAGCACCTCAGTGAGACCCTGTCTCTACGTAAAACACAAAATCGGGCTGGGGATGTGGCTCAGTGGTTGAGTGCCCCTGAGTTCAATCTCCAGTACCAAAAAAAAAAAAAAAAAAAGTTTACTGGTAACACCTTAAATATTATTCTGATACATTCCCCCACCTCAATTCTGTATTCTTTATAAGAAGGGAATTTAGTACTGGGGAGATAGCTCAATGGTAAAGCTCTTGCCTAGCACATGTGAGGCTCTAGATTCAATCCCCAGCACCATACGAGGGAAAAAAAGCAGCAGCAGCAACTATAATGATGAAATTTTCACTAATCACTTAATTAGAAGACTGACTCTTCTACATGACCCATTCATCTCAGCAGACACTTGTGACCTTGTGCAGTACTTCTGATAAGCAGTGAGGTTTTTAGTTGTGAGTCTTAGAATAAAAGCTTAGGGAAAAAATGCTAAGGAAGTTAGAGTATGACAGCATTCTTAACAGCTTGCTTACTGTAGTTCCTTAGGAGGTGGTGGGAAAGACCCTCCCTCTCCATTCTTTCCCCACCATGCTTAAGGTAAGTGCTGTGCTTGGATTAATCAATTTTGTTTGTTATATACTCTGGATTGGGGTTGGGGTTTGTTTGTTTTTAAGAAACTGAAGAGACTTTGAAATGACTTATGTAATAATGTATTCTTATTATGAAGAAAGTTGATTTTTTGAGAAATTAATATTCTCTTGGGTATTCAGAGTTTTAACTTTTAATATACACTTATTTTCTTAGCATAGGTCCTTGCTCATAGTGGACACTCAGTAAATACATGTTGAAAAAAGTACAGCATGTAATGACTTGCACCAGATAAGTAGAAAATACGATTTAAATACACTCAGAAAGATTTGTCTTTTTTGTCAATTTGATGTGTCATTTTCCCTATGTACTGTTTGTGGGTAGCAATAGGAAAGGACATACGAGGCAAAGTGGGTTGGCATCCTCACAAACCTTACTAGACCCAGAAGGGTGGGTAGCATTAATATAAAGGCACAGTTTCTCCTGAGGATCAGGAGAATAAAAAGAGAAAAATCTCTAAGCAGATGGATTTGGAGTAGGATTTGAAGATCTAGTACAGGTGGGCTATAGAAATGGAGTTCCTCAGTCACTGGTATGTATGAGTCTTTTGGCTTCATTGCCAGCCTTTGTCTTAGAGTGGCAGTCAGGGTATGGCAGTGCAATATGTCAGATACTTTGTCTAGTGAGAACAGCTCAGTCAGGAGCTCTGTTCTCTTGAAATTATTTTGATTTGGTCGTCTGTCAAGATTTCCAGTAGAAAACCCATTTCAGTCATGAGAATTTCTTGGTCCTTTAAAAACTAACTTTCTAATTTTTTTCAAACTGTTCATATTTTTTTCCAATGTAATGCTGCTTATGCTAGGAGTGTAGTCCGAAAAAAGACCAGAAAGCTCCTGCATCCTTGGTGGCGTCAGTCAGTGTTACTTCCACAAGCTCCAGCACATCTGTTGTTGCCTCGACCAGCTCCAGCTCAACACCAGCCCAGGAAACCATCTGCCTTGACGACTCCCTAGACGAAGACCTTTCTTACCACTCACCCTCACTGGATCTTGTTTCTGAAGCTTTAGCTGTTATCAACAGTGGGAACAAGGGCCCTACAGTTGGTCCAAGGATAAGCATGCCAACTACAAAACCTCGTCCAGGACTGAGAGAAGAAAAATTAGCGAGTATCATGAGTAAGCTGCCACTGACTACTCCCAAAAAACTAGATTCTACTCAGACTGCACATTCATCAAGTCTTATTGCTGGTCACACTGGGCCAGTACCAAAGAAACCCCAGGATTTAGCTCATACTGGCATCTCTTCAGGCCTTATTGCTGGTTCTTCAATTCAGAACCCTAAAGTTTCCTTAGAACCTTTGCCAGCCAGGCTGCTTCAACAAGGACTACAAAGGTCAAGCCAGATTCATGCTTCTTCCTCTTCACAGACTCATGTCTCCTCTTCCCAAGCCCAAGTTGCTGCCTCCTCTCATGCTCTGGGAACATCCGAGGCCCAAGATGCTTCTTCGTTAACACAAGTAACAAAGGTGCACCAGCATTCAGCTGTCCAACAGAACTATGTGTCGCCATTACAAGCAACCATTAGTAAATCACAGACTAACCCAGTGGTGAAACTAAGTAATAATCCCCAGCTTACCTGTTCATCCCCACTCATTAAGACTTCAGATAAGCCACTTATGTACCGCCTTCCCTTGTCTACCCCTTCGCCTGGAAATGGTTCTCAGGGGTCCCACCCCCTGGTTTCTAGGACAGCACCAAGCACCACTACCTCCAGTAACTATTTAGCCAAGGCTATGGTGTCACAAATCTCCACGCAGGGTTTCAAATCTCCCTTCTCAATGGCTGCATCCCCAAAACTTGCCGCATCTCCCAAACCTGCTACATCTCCCAAACCCTTGCCCTCACCCAAGCCTTCTGCCTCACCCAAGCCCTCTCTTTCAGCCAAGCCTTCAGTATCAACTAAACTTATTTCTAAATCCAACCCCACTCCCAAGCCTACTGTATCCCCAAATTCTTCCAGTCCAAGTGCACTAGTAGCCCAGAGTAGCCACTCCACCAGTAACAACCCAGTCCATAAACAGCCCAGTGGAGTCAACATCAGCAGGCAGTCTCCCACCTTGAATTTATTGCCCTCTAATCGCACTTCAGGCCTTCCATCTACAAAAAATCTTCAGGCCCCTTCAAAGCTAACAAACTCATCATCCACTGGAACTGTTGGGAAGAACAGCTTGAGTGGAATTGCAATGAATGTACCTGCCAGCAGAGGTAGCAACCTTAACTCAAGCGGAACTAATAGGACTAGTCTATCTGGGGGAACAGGAAGTGGAACACAGGGTGCTACTAAACCGTTGTCTACTCCACATAGACCATCCTCAGCCTCAGGGTCTTCAGTGGTAACAGCCAGTGTGCAGGTATGTATATTCTGGATGTTCATCTGATGAAATGTACGATTCCTCAAACTTTCTTGAGTCACTTTAATGAGCTCACTGTAATGTGTACGCTGTTTATTATAGGCTGATCATAGCATGGCCATGGGATATTCCTGGTGTTGACAGCATAGAGATGGACACACTTGTGGATAAGGTTCTTTGGGGGGATTTGGATTATTTTCCTAGCAAAGCATCATGTTTATCTTAACATTTGTTGACAAGTACAACTAAAGTGCATATTTAGAACTCTTATTTAAAAAGTTAAAAAGTAGTTTATTAATTTAAAATACTTTCACTTATCTCCTCCCTTTTCTCCTGCCAACTTTTAAATTTTTTAGTCAGATTTATTCATTTGCATTATTTTTAAGCATTTATCTTCTTGATTTTTAAGAATTTTACATTAATTTTGTAGTTATTTATATACAGTTCTCTCTGTTAAATAGTGTCAATAGTTCATTTATATTACACTTTCCCTGGTCATGAGTTTTAACTTAAATTTGCCTCTCAGATTAGCTGGAGTGCCTTATGTAGGAATCTGTGTAAAGGGTAGCACGAATGGCCCTTTACTGTAGCTTTTGCATACACATTCATTTTTCTGTGCTGTTATGTACTTCTTGGGTCATTAACTGTTTCATTCCAAATTTTGAAATATTGCTCCACTGACCCTTGCTTACTATTAAGATTATAGGAAAGTCTGAAGCCATGCTGATTTTTTAATTCCCTTTTATAAATAATGTGTTTTCTTTGCCCAAATGCTAGTAAGATTTTTCTCTTTTTCCTTGAAATCCAAGTGTTGGGTAGACTATGGCCAGGTTTGCCTAGTTTTCATTAATTTTGCACCTAAAGTAGTAACATCTTTTAATCTCAGACCCAGCTAATTTTTCAGCCCAAGAATATTTTCGCTTATTTTATGTCTGATTATTGTTTCTTTTTCATTTATCCGATCATTTATCCTAGGTTTCTTGAGAACACTTTATTATTCATATATTTCATTGCTGCTTTCTGTATCATTTTTTTTTTGTTGTTGCTTTTATCTCTGCTTTGTTTGTATTCTGAGACTTTCTCAGATTGTCCTTCACATTAATGACTCAGTTCTTTAACATTCTTCCCCATCCCACACCTTACTCCCTGAAAGTAGTAGGCATTCACCGTTGGCAAATTAAGAGAAAAGAAAGTAAAGATCACCCATCATCCTAAATGTTTTTGCTCTGTAGGTTTTTTTTTTTTTTTACTCTTCAAGAAAGTGTGTTTGCCGTATTCTGTGTCATAACCAGCTTTTTTAAAAAATGTACCTTTTTATGATGTATGGGTTCTTAGGTTCTTAAATATTCCTTGAAAACATTACTTTTATTGATTTATGAAATTGTGTTGTCTAAGAAAGTACTCTTAACTTTGTACTGCCTCCTATTTATGTGGACTAGGAACATGTAATGAACGGATTTCTCTTTGATATTTGTAGAGGTACCCTGCTGTTCAGTGCTATATAAGGGTTTTTGTTCAATACACATTTAATACCCAAGTTATCATTCTGCCCCTTAATATTAGCAATGACTTCCAGACATCTAATGTAGAACAAATTCAGTTGACTGGTACTTCAGTAATTGAAATTTAGTATTAACTGATATTTTATCTGTATAATTTTACTTAAATCAGAAATAAGAAATAAAAATTAAAGCTGAGCAGGGGGTGGCATGCACATATAGTTCCAGCTACTTACAAGCCTGAGGCAGAAGGATCACTTGAGCCAGGAGTTCAAGGCCAGTATGAGCAACATCCTGAGATCCTGTCTCAAAAAAGCGGTTTAAATGCAGCTCAGTGGTTGCTTAGTTGGCTAGCATGAGCAAGGTCCTAGGTGTGATCCCCAGCACTGTAAAAAAGGAAAAGAAATAATGACAATAAATTGTTACTAGAAGCCCAGTGTGGTGGCGCACGCCTGTAATCCCAGCACTTAGGGAGGCTGAGACAGGAGAATCGCGAGTTCAAAGCCAGCCTCAGCAACAGCAAGGCACTAAGCAACTCAGTAAGACCCTGTCTCTACATAAAACACAAAATAGGGCTGGGGATGTGGCTCAGTGGTCGACTGCCCCTGAGTTCAATCCCCTATACCAAAAAAAAAAAAATCGTTACTAGAGATTGTATGTTAAAATTTTTTGTTCATATTTAATTTATTCATTTGTTCTATTTAGGCTTACATGATAACAGTGCAATTTGATTCATTGTACATAGATAGAGGTAACATATCAATTCTCTAGTTGTAAGTTGTATAGAATCACAACATATATGCAGTCATACATAAAGTTAGGGCTATGATGACCATCATGTTCCACCACCTTTACTGTCCCCATGCCCCCTCCCCACTTTCACCCCTGTGAACAGAGTTCCACAGTTATTCCCATGACCTTCCCCACATTATGGATCAGCATCCACTTATCAACGAGTACATTCAACATTTGGTTTTCTGAGATTGGCTTACTTCACTTAGCATGATATTCTCCAACTCCATCCATTTACCTGCAAATGCCATAATTTTATTCTCTTTTATTGCTGAGTAATATTCTATTGTGTAAATATACCACAGTTTCCTTATCCAGTCATCTATCGAAGGGCATCTAGGTTGGTTCCACACTTTAGCTATTGTGAATTGAGCTGCTATAAACATTGAAGTGGCTGCATCACTGTAGTATGCTGTTTTTAAGTCTTCTGGGTATAAACCAAGGAGAGGGATAGCTGGTGGTTCCATTCCAAGTTTTCTAAGGAATCTCCATACTGCTTTCCAGATTGGTTGTACCAATTTGCAGTTTCACCAGCAATGTATGAGCGTGCCTTTTTCCCCACAACCTTGCCAACACTTATTGTTGTTTGTATTCTTGATAATTGCCATTCTGACTGGCATGAGATGAAATCTTAGGGTAGTTTTGATTTGCATTTCTTTGATTGCTAGAGATGTTGAACATTTTTTCATATGTCTGTTGATGGATTGTATATCTTCATCTGTGAAGTTTGTGTTCAGCTCTTTGGCCTATTTATTGATTGGGTTGTTAGTTTTTTTGGTGTTAAGCTTTTTGAGTTCTTTATATATCCTGGAGATGAGTGCTCTATCGGATGTGTGTGTGGCAAAGATTTGTTCCCAGAATGTCGGCTGTCTGTTCACTTCATTGATTATTTCTTTTGCTGAAAAGAAGCTTTTTAGTTTGAATCCATTCCATTTGTTGATACTTGATTTTACTTCTTGTGCTATAGGAGTCTTGTTAAGGAAGTATGGTCCTAATCCAACATGATGAGGCGTTGGGTCTCTGGTCTGATTCCCAGGTCCTTGATCCACTTTGAGTTGAATTTTGTGCATGGTGAGAGATAGGGGTTTGGTTTCATTTTGCTGCATATGGATTTCCAGTTTTCCCAGCACCATTTGTTGAACAGGCTATCTTTTTTCCAGTGTATGTGTTTGGCTCCTTTATCTAGTATAAGGCAACTGTATGTAAGTGGGTTCGTCTCTGTGTCTTCTATTCTATACCATTGGTCTACGTGTCTATTTTGGTGCCAGTACCATTGCCGTTTTTGTTACTATAGCTTTGTAGTATAATCTGAGGTCTGGTATTGTGATGCCTCCTGCTTCACTCTTCTTGCTAAGGATTGCTTTGGCTATTCTGGGTTTCTTGTTCTTCCAAATGAATTTCATGATTGCCTTTTCTATTTCTATAAGGAATGACATTGGGATTTTAATTGGGATTGCATTGAATCTATATAGCGCTTTGGGAAGTATGGCCATTTTGACAATATTGATTTGCCTATCCAGGAGCATGGGAGATTATTCCGTCTTCTAAGGTCTTCTTCAATTTCTTTCTTCAGTGTCTTGTAGTTTGCATTGTAGAGGTCTTTCACCTCTTTCGTTAAATTGATTCCAAAGTATTTTATTTTTTGGGAGGCTATTGTGAATGGGATAGTTTTCCTAATTTCTCTTTCAGAGGGTTTATCACTGATGTATAGAAATGCAGTTGATTTGTGGGTGTTGATTTTATATACTGCTACTTTGCTGAAATCATTTATTAATTCTAAAAGTTTTCTGGTAGAATTTTTTGGATCCTCTAAGTATAGAATCATGTCGTCTGCAAATAATGATAGTTTGAGTTCTTCTTTTCGATTTGTATCCCTTTAATTTCTTTCATCTAATTGCTCTGGCTAGTGTTTCAAGGACTATGTTGAATAGCAGTGATGAGAGAGGGCATCCCTGTCTAGTTCCCATTTTCAGAGGGAATGATTCCAATTTTTCTCCATTTAGGATGATGTTGGCCTTGGGTTTAGCATAGATAGCTTTTACAAAGTTGAGGTATGTTCCTACTATCCCAAGTTTTTCTAGTGTTTTGAGCATAAAACGGTGTTGTATCTTGTCAAATGCCTTCTCTGCATCGATTGGTAAAATCATATGATTCTTATCTTTAAGTCTGTTGATGTGACGTATTACATTAGTTGATTTCTGTATGTTGAACCAACCTTGCATCCCTGGGATGAACCCCACTTGATCATGGTGCACTATTTTTTTGATATGTTTTTGTATGCGATTTGCCGTTGAGAATTTTTGCATCTATGTTCATCAGGGATATTGGTCTGAAGTTTTCTTTCTTTGATGTGTGTCTGTCTGGTTTTTGAATCAGAGTGATACTTGCCTCATAGAATGAGTTTGGAAGGGTTCCTTCCCTTTCTATTTCATGAAATAGTTTGAGGAGAATTGGTATTAATTCTTCTTTGAAGGTCTTGTAGAACTCAACTGAGAATCCATCTGGACCTGGGCTTCTCTTGGTTGGAAGGCTCTTGATGGCATCTTCTATGTCCTTGCTTGAAATTGATCTGTTTAAGTTGTGTATGTCCTCTTGGTTCAGTTTGGGTAGGTCATATGCCTCTAGATATTTGTCGGTGTATTCAGGGTTTTCTATTTTACTGGAGTATAAATTTTCAAAATAGTTTCTAATTATCCTCTGTATTTCAGTAGTGTCTGTCATGATATTTCCTTTTTCATCACGAATTTTAGTAATTTAGGTTTTCTCCCTCCTCCTTTTCGTTAGGGTGGCTAAGGGTTTGTCAATTTTGTTTATTTTTTTCAAAGAACCAGCTTTTTGTTTTGTCAATTTTTTTAATTGTTTCTTTTGTTTCTGTTTCATTGATTTCAGCCCTAATTTTGATTATTTCCTGTCTTCTGCTTCTTTGGGTGTTAATTTGTTCTTCCTTTTCTAAGGCTTTGAGACAAAGAGTCAATTCATTTATTTGTTGACTTTTACTTCTTCTAATGAATGAGTTTAGTGCTATGAACTTTCCTCTTAGCACTGCCTTCATGGCATCCCAGAGATTTTGATATGTTGTATCAGAGTTTTCATTTGCCTCTAAGAATTTTTTTTATCTCTTCCTT
>PVHX01009629.1:47831-75176 GCA_004024805.1 Geosciurus inauris | reverse complement strand
TATTGATTCTTGCTTTTATTTCTTGTGCTATAGGTGTCTTGTTAAGGAATTCGGGGCCTAATCCCACGTGATGAAGATTTGGACCTACTTTCTCCTCAATTAGCCGCAGGGTCTCTGGTCTAATTCCTAGGTCTTTGATCCACTTTGAGTTGAGTTTTGTGCATGGTGAGAGATAGGGGTTTAGTTTCATTTTACTGCACATGGATTTCCAGTTTTCCCAGTACCATTTGTTGAAAAGGCTATCTTTTCTCCAATGTTTGTTTTTGGCACCTTTGTCTAGTATGAGATAGCTATATTTATGTGCATTACTCTCTGTGTCTTCTATTCTGTACCATTGGTCTACATGTCTGTTTTGGTGCCAGTTCCATGCCATTTTTGTTACTATTGCTTTGTAGTAAAGTTTAAGGTCTGGTATTGTGATGCCTCCTAACAGCATCTCTCTTAAAAGTGGGCCTTTTTTCCTGATGGAATAGCTCAGTGTGCCTTAGTGGGGATCTATCTGGTTGAAACCAGGTGAGGCCTGGGCCTAGTAAGGAGGATACAGGAGAGCAGTGCGAGGTGGTGCAGGGTGGCTCTGTCAACAGCCATAAGAATTTAGATGGGATGGAGTGATGGGCAGGAGAGGGAACTAGTGAGGAGGACCTACAGAAGAAGCACCAAGAAAATGACCAAGGCTGGACCCTTGCAGGAGCAAGGCCCATGGCTGGCAAGACTTAGGCTAGGACAACCGTAGCAGCTAGTGTTCAAATACACATTGCTGGCCTGACTGCACCAGCTGCATCTCCCTCCACAGCCCAGACCTTGGTAGTGGTCAGCAAAGCTCCAACCAGAATTCATGTGTCCGACTGGGACAGTGGCTAAGTGGGTCAACAGTGCAGAGACATAAGCTATGGCAGGAGGGACGTGTAGCGGGAAGAGAAGCACAGCCTTCTCAAGAGTGGTGGAAACACTGAGGGAGTAGGTGGTGAAGGTGTACCAAGTCACTGGCTTGGGAGCAGGAGTCACTCCATTTGTATTAATACTTGAGTATTGAAGGAAAGAGGTGGCCCTTGGAAGGTCAAGAACACCCAAGATGTGGACACAGCAAAAACCATAGTCTTGTACTAAGAATGAGTGGCACTGGACACTTGGCATATATTGTCTTACTTACTGGCATGACAGCCCTGCCAGGGACGCAGCATGACATCCATAATACAGATACAAACTAAGGATCTGAGAGGTCATGTGACCCGTCCAAAGCCACAGTTATTAAATACTGAAGCCTCTGCTCTTAACTGCTGTCCCATCATCTCTGGAGCAATATTTCCTTGGCCAGGCACTGAGAAGAGCCTCAGTTAGCGTTAGAGGATGGGAGCACGAGATCAGCCTCTGTAAGCAGTCACTCCAGCCTGGTCGCCTCCATGGCACACCCTCTCACTTCTGAGGAGACTGAAGCCTGGAGAGGTGAAATAACTACTCTGAAGTCACACAGTGCCTTAGCAGTTGAGCCAGGCCAGAATTCAGGGCAATAAAAGTGTTCTGAATTGCAGGCTGCTAGGGCCCCTCCCCATCAATCTGTCACAGTCACCCCAGTTCCTCTGGTAGTTGTGAAGTTGTTTTCTCAGAACCTCCCCCACCCCACACACCTGTTGTTTTGGGGGGCTAGAGGCAGAGTCCTCTGAGCAGGATGCTGGCCCTTGGTCCTCCCGCAGCCCATGATGGTCTGTGCCCCCTCCCCTGCTCTGGCCCCCAAGGGACCCCTGGTCTCTGGTTTTCGTCAGGCTTGAGCCGCTGGTGGGATTGATTTATGAGAGTAGCCCTCCCCCCAGCTTGCCCTGAGCCTTGGGTTCTCCTCCCCTTCTCCTCCTCTTCCTCCCCAACTCCTCCCCTGCCTGACTGCCTGCTCAGTTTTCCACAGAGTCAGGATTTCCCTGGGGCTGGGGGCTCCAAGCCAAGAACAACACAGGACCGGTTCCCCTACCTCTCCTGCCCCTCCTGTCCCTCTCCTGCTCACTCACCCGCCCCAACAGTCCCCCTCAGTTGAGAGGAGGGGTTGAGAGGACATGTCCAGGCCCAGCCTGATCCCCCTAAAAGGTCCAGAAGCAAGGTTCGTCCCACCAGCCCAGCCGACCACCACTCATTCCTGGAGCTGGGCCTCCATCCAGGGCTCTGCTGGAAGGTATGCAGAGGACTTGGGAAGTCTACGCTGGGGTCAGGGGAGGACAGAGAGAATCCTGAGAGCTCACTGATGTGGGTGGGGGTCATTGAGAATAGTGAACACGACTGAGACCCACGCTCTGAGGGGGCAGGTCAGAGAAGCTGCTGAAGATCCACAGGGAGGATTCCAGAAGTCTATACCAGGGTGAGAACCATGGAGACCCCCACACTTGGAGGTGGTGGGGAGTAAGTTCTCCTCAGGATGGTTCATGGGCTCAAGGAAGAGAAGGGAAGAGGGTCCCCTTCTGTGTCTGGTCCCCTCATCAGCAGGCACAGGAAGTAGGAGTGCCTGCATAGAACAGAGGCAGAACCCTACGTGATGGAGCAGTATTTGAGGAGCGGGTTGCCAGACAGACCCAGGGCTTGGATGGGGGGTGTTCAGGAAGGACAAGGTACATGGGGGCTTCAGTGTGAGTCCAACTTTGACCCAGCTCTCAGACTTGGCTTTGGCCTTTGGGTCTAGACAAGAAGGAATGGGGGCGGGTGGCCCAGAAACGCCACTTCCTTCCTGAGAAGAGGCCCAGACACCCAGACCACTATGGGTGAACAGACAGTACTTCTCCCTAGAAAGAGCTCCCTGAGGCTCCTGCAGCAGCCAGCTTGACAGGAAGCTCACACCAGAGGAGTAGCCTTCTGTCTTATGTTAGCTGCTCCCCTCTGGGTCTGCCCTCAGCTGCCTCCCCGCCCCTCATCACACAGGCCTTCACCCTGTCAGATATGAACCCGGGTGACCCCTCCAAGGTTGCCTCTCTCACACAGCAGCTCCTTTGATGGGGCTCTAACGGCCTGGGTTTTCCTCTATGACTGCTCCTGCCTGGCCCTGCGGTGAACCCCCCTATCACTCACCCCTCCCTCGTTTCTGACCTATGTCTGTCCCCAGCTCTGACTGGAGAAGAGAGACATTCTCTAAATGGTCCAGGGCAGCTTTGCCCTGTTGGAGGCTCACAGACACCTTCCCAGTTAGGACAAGAAATGAGAAGCCATTTTTGAACTCATATTCCAAAACCTCAGACAGTGACTCCTCCCCTTCTACCTCTCCAGCCAAGTTCATCCTTGAACCCTTGGCTTAGCACAGAGCCTGAGACTTAAAAAGGAAACAGACAAGTTTGAATGAATTCTTGGTAAGATGGGGGGCTTTCAGGGGTTGGCATAGATAGAGCAAGAATAAGGCAAGGACAAAGATGTGACAGGGTCACAGCCCTAGAAGGTGTCAGTGATAAACTAGGTCCCTTTCCTCCAGGACAGGCCAGATGGGTGGCTCTGGCACCTGGCCTCTCCCTCCTCTATCATGGCAAGCAGCCCACAGGGTGGCTAGAAAGGGGAACAGGGATGGCTATCCTTTTTACCCATCAACAGCCCAGCCTAAGCTCCTTTGGTGCTCCACATTGGAGTCCTGTCAACCCCTCCCCCTCCCCCCAGCCAGGGCTCAACCTCCTCCACTCCCCAGTACCCCAGCCCCAGGCCAAATCTGGCCAATTTGTTCTGAGACAGGGTTCTGGTTTCATAGCCTCATTTGAATGATTTCCAACCAGAATTCCTGCCTCCTCTTCTGCAGCTCTGCCTTCCCCTCCCCCCAGCCTCTCTCCTGTCTCTGCCAAAGCTGGTGTGGAAGGAAAAGCGGGTGACCCCCACACACAATTGAAATGACACTGGCCGCCCCCTTCTTCCTCTGGGTACTTTGGGCCTCCACACTGCTGTCCTCAGGCAGCCCCAAAAGAGGTCCCGAGAGTTGGGCTCTGAGCTGTCTCAGGTCTGGGAAGCTTGGCCTCTGCTAGCTGTTCCCTCCATCGCCTCAGTCACCCACCTGTGCCAGCAGCAGATGATGTTCTAGAGCTGAGCCCAGCATGGAGCTGTGTCCGCAGTAGAGTTTAGCTGACAAAATAGAACTGATCTTACTAGTCATTCTGTTAACACATTCTCTATCCCCCAGGAGCAAGAAAAAGCCGTTTCAGATACCTCAGCAAGGGTATCAAGAGGAAGCTGCCCTTAGGCACAGCCAGACTTGTGAAAAAAATTACAGGCAGCCCCCAGGGCACAGTTTCATGCTTCCTAACACTTCTTACCGACAGACAGACCGTGTGGAGTTCCCCATTCCCCCACGTCTTTCCGGATACTCTGTCCTGACCCAGAGTCAGTCTCCCACAGGGTAGGAGGTGTCTTTTCTCCAGGCTCTTTGCCTAAAAAAAAAGTCTCTTTTTGTTTACAAAAGAAGACTAGGAAGCCCAGAGATATTTAGCAAACTGTCTAAGATCACACAGCCAGATAAAAGCCGGGACCACAGACCTGTGTGCCCACAGGCAGGACTGGGTCAGTGAGGAGGGCACTCCTCAGCCCAGGAGGCCTGGCCCTCCTCCCTCCTAGGGGCTGCTGAGCAACCATCTGCAAAACCCTCCCCTGGGAGGTGATCCCAGAGACGGGCCAACAATCTGTTCTACTGTTCAGGTGTGTCATTTCCTGAGCCCTCAGGTGGGGGCTGGGTCTGGGTATGGCCCTGTTGGCACTGTTTCAGCATCTTCGTTTCGCACATGCAGAGCTGAGGCTCCTGGCCCAGAGCTACACGTGCTGCAGAAGCCCTGGCGCTGAGTCAAGCAGAACAGTACCCTAGTCCTCCCCATGTGCTTAGGACCTCTTTCCTCCTCTGGCAGGCCTTTGGGGGTCCCCATCTTCAAGGCATCCTCCCTCAGTGACTACTCTAGTTAGGATCAGACATCCTGGGTTCAAATCCATTTCTGTTCTTACCAGACATGTGACCTTGGATAAGTTACTTCTCTGAACCTCTTTTTCCTTATCCATAAAATGGGATAATAAAGTCATTTGTGCAGGGTTGCTAGGGGAATGTATCTACCTAAGAAGCTCAGTGTAAGACATGGTCATCCACTTCATCTAGCCTATGTTCAAGGCCAGTACAAGCCCAGTTGAAGAGAAGAAAGTGCCTCCAGCTGAGTCAAAGGTCCAGCTATTCAATATTGCAGATATCTGAGACTCAAGGCAAGCTTCCCGGCCTCTGTTCTTGTGACTGAAAACATGTCAACATGGTGGAGATAAAATTGGACAAGAGAGGTGAAAGCAAGCAGCAGGGGAGGAAAAAGGTACAAATCCCAGTTTCCAGTTTCCTTTAGTCCACATGGTCTGCAGCAAGGTCTAGCTGTGCGGGGAGCCAGTTCCTGAGTGGAGGAGGAACCATCTCCCTCTCCTCCTTTCTCCTCCCGGGGCCATTCTGGGGTCTTCATGACTCATCCCCCACAACAAGCAGCTCCTTTTTGTTTAGCACAGAACTGGGTTCCCTGCCCACTGGCGCCTAGCCCAGAGAGGGAGGGTCAGTTGGCTAGGGGGAGGGCTCCAAGGCTAGCTCCCTCCCCATCTGCACCCTGATGCTACTTCCTCCTGCTCAGGTCTTGGGAAATCTCCAAGGACCCGAGCCTGTTGGGACAGGAAGCAGGAGGGGGCTTCTCAAGAAGGGTCTCACAAGGCTGTGTGGTGCCCAGAGGCTGCAGAGGTTCTATATGCATGATGCCATCAGCCACCCCACCACATGCATGCTTCTTTCTACACAGATACAGAGCAGAGTTTCCATACTTTATTCTCCCCCATGAAAATCTACATATTTTATTATTTCTTGAAAGCATGTATGTTTTCTTTGCATCTTCTTGTTTCATTCTCTCAGTGACCATGAAGGTAGTTATTATTAGTTCATTTTACAGGTGAGGAAAGTCAGAAAGGCTAAGTGAATTGCTAAGGTCACATAGGCCTTGTGTAGTAGAACTGAACTGAGGACCAGCAGTGGGATTGATCAGACTAGGGGCTGGGGGTTGTCATTACCTCTATTCCAGGTTTCTAACTCAGCAAGGCCTCATTTCTATCAGCCTGTTTGAATGCTACTTCCTGAAACCGCCACCTATGTGAGAATAGATACAGCTTTCCTGCTAGCCCAACAAAACACCCTTCCTTGACCTACCACTGTGCCTCTACCTCTTTCTGGGGTGCCTATTAGTTTCCCACTCCAAATCTGGCATCTGCTAAGGTCCTGAGGGTCCAGGATTAGGACTGTTAAAGGGACTACAACAAGGGACAGGGAAGGGAGAGCCCCCCAAATCACCGCTTGCCTTTTTTCTAGGCTGGTTGTTTGAAAGTACTTTACTTGTACATCAAGGCAGAAGAGCAAGAAAGGAATCCAAATGGCCAGAAACCATCCTAGGATATCTCTGTACAGGAGGAATGAGGACCAAGCTTTCATGCCTGGCTATGGGAGGGGCTAGGAGAAGGGAGGAGAGGGCAGGACAGTCTATGGAACAATGTGGAAGAAATAGCTAAGAAAAGGCATAGGAATACCTAGGGAAAGGGCAGGGACTCTAATTTGTGACTTTTCTTATTCCTTTTATGGCTCTAAATATAGGAATCCATTTCTTTTTTCCTTTTTTTTTGGTACTAGGGATTGAACTCAGGGGTACTCGACTACTGAGCCACATCCCCAGCCCTATTTTGTGTTTTATGTAGAGACAGGGTCTCACTGAGTTGCTTAGCGCCTCGCCGTTGCTGAGGCTAGATTTGAACTTATGATTCTCCTGTCTCAGCCTCCCAAAGTGCTGGGTTTACAGGTGTGAGGTGCTGGGATTACAGGTGTGGGAAATGCATTTCTTAATTCATCCAAGGATCTAAATTTATCCATCCATTTATCCACACATCCACTCATCCATCCACTTATTCATTCATGCATCTAACCATTCATTCATCTAGTCATCCTCCCATCTAATCACCCAATTATCAATCCATTCATTCATCCTTTCACTCATATACCCATTGTCTATCCATTCATCCATTCTACCATTCAACCATCTTTCCATCCATTCATTATGTACCCACTCATCCATTCATTTGCCCACTTGTCCATTTATCTATCTTGTCATTTATGCTTGTGTAGTCATTCATATTTCTATTCCTCCATCCATTCTTCTATCCTCTTATCCATTCACCTATTCTTTTTTTCCTCCCTCCTTCTCTTCATTCATCCATCTCATGTAATCCACCCATGAAATATCTCATCCCTATACCTTATATTTTCATTCATTCTCCCATTCATCCATTCACCCAATCATTAACTTATCTCTTTTCTGTCCATTCACCTGCATGTCATCGATTCATCCTACCATCCATATGCTATATCCTCACATCCATCAACTTATTCATCTGTTAACTCATTTATATCAAGTGAAATAATAAAGTTTTTAGCACAGTGTCTGGCACCATAAGTATTCAATGATGATAACTGTAGTTCTTGTTGCAAGATTTCATGTGAGAAGGAGAATCACATGGGAACAAAAAGCATCACCTCTGGAACTAGACTACCTGGATTCAGATATTGGCTCTGCCACTTGCTAGTTCTGTGACCTTGAACAAGTTACTTAACTGTTCTTAGCTGAGCTTTCCTATCTGTAAAATGGAAGTAGGAAGAGTACCGACCTCACAGGTTGTTCTGAAGAGTAGATGAATCACTACATGCAAATATCTAGAATGATGACTGACACATAGTAAGTACCCAACACATTATTATCATCCATCTATCTATCTGACAGGCATTTCTGAGCTCCTATCTTGTGCCAGTTCCTAGCACATTTTCCTGGGGAGGAGGGCTGGCCTACTTCAAGGAGTGTACATCAAGGCAGAGGAGACATACTAGAACATATAGAATAGAGAGGTTTAGATAATGCCTGTAGGAATGGTCAGGAGGCATTATGCCCACCTCAGCCTCTGCTTTTCTCTCTGCAACTCTCCTGGGCAATCCTGCCCACGGTTTGAATTTCTTCCCTGACCCCCATACTATGCCTGCTGACTCCAGTTTGGACACCATGCCTGAGCTCCAGATCCACATATGCTTCTTGGGCATCTCTCCTTGGCAGCTTCAGACTGGACTCATTGTTCCTCTTCACACGTAATGTTCTTTCTAGACTTTTGGTGTCCACAAATGGTGTCAAAATACAACTTAGTGCCAGTCCCTAGAATCACCCAGGCTTAGAAATCTATGATCTCTCTCCTCCTACACTCCTGTCACTCACCCCTGAAGTACCTCCTCCTCACCCCACCTCCAACCAGGGCCTTATTACCTTTCACCAAGGCTGTAGCATCTTCCTCTAACATCTTGCCACCATCTCTACATCTGCCAGTGCATCTCACCCCATTTCCCAAAACACTGTTCTCCGGAGGCCACTCTCTTCAAAATCTATCAGTGACACCTATAATATTTCTACACCACCTTGTAGCTTGTCCTTTTCCTCCGCTGGACTGTTGGCTCCTTGAGGGTGGCTGGCTTATTTCCACTGCCTGAGGTTCCTTGCCTGGCAAAGAGGAATCAGTGAGAGTTTGTTGAGAGGATGCATTATTTGAATAAAGTAGAAGGTGAGAATCTACGCTGAGAATGGAAGAAGGTGTAATCAAGGGCTTGAGTAGTACAGAAAAGTCTGCAGCAGCTGCTGTGGGGGAATGTTACTAGAAATCAGCAAAACAAGAAAAGAATTGCTCAAAGAAATTGTGGCGGGAATGTTTGCCCAATCCAGGCTGAGCAGGTAGAAAAGTACACCCCAGAAGGCCCCTGGGTGGGAAGAAGAAGGGGGTTGGGGATCAGAGATTCTTTTTTTTTTTTTTTTGGGGTACTGGAGATTGAACTCAGGGGCACTCGACCCCTGAGCCACATCCCCAGCCTATTTTGTGTTTTATGTAGAGACAGGGTCTCACTGAGTTGCTTAGTGCCTTGCCATTGCTGAGGCTCAGAGATTCTTGAAATAGGATCAAAGGAGGAATTAATAGGAACCTGGGTTATCAGACTTGCAGTCCTGGAAGAGATGGCTAAGTGACGGCCAGAATCCAAGTGTAGCCCAGTATGCTGTCAGGAGGCCACCTGGGAATGGAGAGGTCACTAAATGTAAGAGGTGTGAAAACCAAGAGACAAGAGACAAGAAGAATCTGGCTGTCCAGGTATCAAGTCCCTGAAAAAGTCCTTCTGTAATCTGAGGCTCAGAAAGGACAAGGAGGTGAATGTGGGAAAACTTTGATAGCAGAGGTGGCTTCAAAAGTGAGTGGAGGCTGGGCGAGGTAGCACACGCCTATAATCCCAGTCGCAGGAGGATCACAAGTTCAAAGCCAGCCTCAGCACTTTAGCAAGTCCCTGAGCAACTCAGAGAGACCCTGTCTCTAAATAAAAGAGGAATAGGGGCTAGGGATATGGCTCAGCAGTTAAGTGCCCAATCCCCATACCAAAAAAAAAAAAAAAGTGAATGAAGGGGCCAGGCAGGGTGATGCACACCTGTAATCCAAACAGCTTAGGAGGCTGAGGCAGGAAGATCACAAGTTCAAGGTCAGACTCAGCAATTTAGTGAAACCCTCAGCAACTTAGCAAGATCTTGTCTCAAAATTTTAAAAAATGACCTAAAAAGGACTGGGGATGTAGCTCAATGATAAAGTACCCCTGGGTTCAATTTCCAGTACCCCACCCCCCAAAAAAAGGTAAATGGAGGGGATGTTTGGAGAGCAGTGGCTAGGAGTGGTGCTGGGGTGGCTGTTGGGGAAGGAGTGGCAGGGTGTGTGGGAGGTGCCGGTGTTTGGGAAATGCCAGCTCCAGTACCCCCCACATTCCTGCTGACATGCCATTTCTTGGTCTCCTTGGTCAAGTGCCACTTCTCTTATCTGCCCTAAATTCAGTGCCCAAAAAAGGGAGAAAGGTTCGGGAAGAGCTGTCTTCTGCCTCACTCTTTCTGTCAGCCCAGGGCAAAGTAGGGAAGGGGGTCTTCCCCAGCCCCCAGCAGTCAGGGGCAGGGCAGCCACCTCTGAACTGATGTCACAGCATGCTTCCAGCCAGATCCTGAGTCTGTTTTCATTCCTGCTTCATGAGATGGGAATAATTAATGAGAAACAGAGAAGGGCAGGGAGGGGAAGTGGAGGGTGAAGGCCTGTCTGCCCTGGGCGCCCATTCCCAAGCTAGAGTCTTGCGCTGTTCCTGAGCTACAAGTGCCTTTAGCACCTGCCTTCCCAGCTCCCCTCCCTTTTTCTTCCCTCCTCTCCCTTCTCCTTCTCTCTCTCTCCCTTCCTCCCCCTCTCTTTCTCTCTCTGCCCTTTCTGAAAGAGGAAAGCTGAGGCAGCCCTTGAACATGTGTGCAGAGTCCACTCGTGCAGGTGGGCATCACTCTGAAGTGGCCCAGGAAGGAAGGGCCTGGGTGTGCCATTCAGGCGTAGTACTTTGGGGTTCCCCTGAGCCCCATTCCAAGTTATCCTGATATAGTGGAAAGAACACAGAATTGTGGCTAGGTAAGATTGAATTTGGATTGAGCTTTGCCAGAGGCTGCCTCTTTGACCTCAGCAAGCCATTTAACCTCTGAGTGCTTCTGCGCAAAGAGGAATTCAAAGCATTGTGTACTCAGAAATCCTTATGGACAACTGTGCCAGGCAGGAGGGATGAATTAGAGAGGGTGCTATAAAAGTAGCAATGTAGAGGTTGTCCAAGGAACTCTCTGGAATTGAAGAACTGCTGGAACTAGAAGCCCAAGACTGGTGTTCAGGGATGTAAGAAATGCTGGGGATGAATTACAGGAAAGGGTCATGTTCCTTCCTCATCTTCATGGTATGTGGGCACCTAGCCTACCTCGCTCTCCTGTTCCCAGGGCCTTGTGCATATTATTCTTGCTCCTCTCTTGCTAACTCTAACATAAACTCCAAGGCTTAATCCAAGAGTCACCTTCTCAGGCAGCTTCAGTTGACAGTATTCCCAACCTAGGTCCCTGCCTTATAGCACCTATAGTGGTTGTTTTTTATATCCATATCCCATCCAAGCTGTGCACACCTCCCAAGTATGAGGCTATAGCTGGTTCATCCCCATGTCCTCAGCTCCTTACACTGGAGCTGGTTTTCAGAAGGGCTCAATGAAGATGTGTTGAATAAATGAATGAGTAAGGGAGTGAAGGATCCAACACCAAAAGGGCCTTGATGGTAATGGGGGCCCCAGCTCCCTCTGCTGGGCATCAGATTGCTGGTTACAGAGCCCCCAACCCTGTTCAAGACTAGTTTATGTCCCACAATACTCGACTTTTCTGCTGTAGCATTTACTTTGACTTGTAATTATATTTGTCATTTTATGATCATTTGAATCACATCCTTGTCCCCTGTTAGACATTAAGCTCTTGTAAGTGTCAGCTCATCTTGTTCATCACAGTGTTCCTAGTGCCCACGACAGTGTCTGGCACATAGTAGGTGTCTGGTAAATGTATGAAGAATGAATGAATGAATATTTCTTCAGCAACTTGCCCTTAATGAGCTTCTCAATTGCCTTCAGACCACCCAGGCCCCAGCAGCCCTATCCTAGGAACTGGGCTAAGCCTACATCAAAATGTCCAGCATTCCCATGAGTGGGACATATTTCTTTGCTATCTTAGTTTCTTTGCCCTCTTCCCTTTCAGAGGGAGCCCCTGACCTCTCCCTTTCAGAGGCCTGAATGAGGTTGGTAGATTCCTCTGAGTGCCTTGGTTTATTTGGTCCCTAATACATGCCAAGCACTTCAGCATTCTCCTATCTGTTTCTATATTTTGTTTAAAGTTCATACTAATAAAAAAATAGCTAACATTTTTAAGCACTGACTACCATCTGGGCATATGCTTTACACCTATTAACTGATTTAACACTGGTAACAATGTCATGAGATAGAAATGATTACTATACCTTTTTATAGATGAAGGCATTGAGACAGAGGGGTCAACCTGCAAGGTTATAGATTAGAAAGAACAGACTGGGCTTTGAACCCAGGTCTGTCTATGCTCTAAATCTGCAACCCTTCCTATAGCATTACCCCAGCTGCCCCAGATCTCCGTGGTTCTAATCCAGGGTCTGGCCACCCAGGCTTAGATCTCAGGTGGAATGAGGGAAGGGAGGGGGAACTGCTCCTCCCCCAGCCTTAACACCCTCCTCTCACCCACTGGCTTCCCTTTTTAAGCACTAACTTGGGAGATTTAATTTTCTACCCCCAGAGCATGTAATTAACCAAGACTAGACAGACAAAAACTTCATTCCCTTTCACTACTTATCTACTGTCAGGAAAGCCAGACCCTTCTGAGGTGCTATCTTTCTTCCTCTGCTCTATGACCCCACTCTTCCATGCAACCTTGATCAGGGGTCTGAACTCATCCCAGCCCTCTGGACCGAGACACAGATTAGCTAAGTTAGGAGATGACTTTTCTCCTTCCTTCTTTGCAACCCTTCTGCCATCTTTCCTTGGTCATGGGAAATTCTCAGGGTACTTGGGTTGGGAGGTGGGACAGAGGGAGTGGTCGAGTGACTGAGGACACTGAGCCTGCACAAGAGAGGTGGTCCAGGGCTAATGAGGTGCTTGTTGATTAAATTATGTGTCCCTGGCTTCTGATTCCCTGGGTAAGTGGCAGGAAAGGGCGGACGAGGAAGATACATGGTGTACCCACAGAGCACAATCCATAGAGCATCTATGCACCCTGGGATCTGGGCTCAAGATGTCTCTCGAGATCTTCAGCCTGGAGAGAACGAACCGGACCTCTCCCTCCTGGGCACCCTCCTCCGATGGAGCTCAACGACCACGATCTTGCCCTCCCTGCGGACCCAGTAGGGGGCGATGTCACACCTCTGCCAGTAGAGACCCTCCCCCCACTAACCCCCGCCCCGCGCCCCAGCGCCTCGGCGCTCTGCACACAGATTCTTGATGTATGGTCAGAGTGATGAGATAGGACGGTGAGGAGGTCACCCTAGGAGAATGGGCCACGGACCCCTCACCTATCCCTGAGTCTCAGGAGTAGGAAGTGGACACAAGCTGGAGCTGGGAGCGCCCCCTCCCCTTTATCTGGGTCCTTAGCTGGAAATGCACCACGGGGTGTGCCGGACGCCACTCAGCGTCCCCTCCCCCGGCAGCCCGAAACACCTCGAGCTGTTGACAGTTCCGGCGCCTGTGCCCAAGGGCGACCTCGGGCCCCGCTTGTCCTCGACTCTATCCCCAGCTGGGAGAAGGAGGACGCCTCCGCAGATGGGCTTCTGCCCATCCCCCTCCTCGGAGCCCGAGGGACGCCGAGTGCAGTGGCCTTGCGGGGCGCCCCTCCCCCGGGCCGGCCACTGCCTCTCGGCGCTGAGCTCCGTGGGGAGAATGCTAAGGAGCCGGCGGGAGCCGCAGGAGCAGCCCCAGCGCGAGCGCGCGGCGGGATGGTAGAGGGGCGGGGACGGCCGCGCGAGCCTGCGCCGCGGGTCACCAGGCGAACTAAACCCGCAACCTCGCGACGCCGCGCAGCCTCTCTGGCCTTGTCTCCTGCACCATGTGTTTCCAGGTCTACGACTCCGCCACCCCTAATTAGAATCTCCCCAGGAAGCTCTGTCTGGAAGCGATTGGGGAGATGGGCGGGGCGCCACCCGTGAACCTCTCGCCTTTGTGGCGAAGCGTGTGTCCATGCCTTTGAGCTTACCAGGTTCCGCCCAGCGACACTCCAATTTAGGATATGCAGGTACGTCGGAAACCTGTTCCATGCCCACCGAGGCTTGGAACTGCCCCTGGGCTCCTCCTGACGCTGAGATGACTACAGCTGCCCTCCCCTTCTTTTGTTAGCCAGCCCAAGAGGCCGGTGGCCACCCCCACGCTTTCTCCTTTTGGCTTTGCGAGACTGTTTTCCTAACCCTCTTCCTGGCTCCTGTTATTTATCCCTGAACCTTTTAAGTGAGCAGGCAGCCTCGGTGGGAATCCCAGCCTCTGCCTCTCTTACTGGCTCAGGACTTCTGACAAGTTACTTAACCTCTCCCTTTCCTCTTCTGTAAAAAGGAGACAAAAATACTTCCTTTCCAGGCTGGCTCGTTGTGAGATTAAATAAGATCCGGGTATAATTGGGGCATTTAGCCCTGAGCCTGGGCATAATCAGTGTTCCATGAAGAGCAGCCAGGCTTCTTGGTTTCCACCTGTGAATGTCAGTGGCTCTCTCCCCTTTGTTCTTGGCCAGTGACCCTGGGAATTGACCAACACACCCCCCTTCTGGCCACTCCTTCAGCCACAATGGGTGTGAGAGGAAATCTGTAAAACCACCATCTAGACTTAGGTGTTTGCCCCACCCTAGGAAGGCCTCAGCCTTAGAAGGTGCAGCTCTGGAGTAGTCTGCCCTCCAGGCCTCTGCACCACTTGGAAGAGAAGTCAGCTAGATGATCGAAAAAATGAGGCTAAGGAAATTGGCCCTGGAAAGGCCTGGATCTGTTCTCTCAAAGACTGGGGGGAACGGTGAAGGGATTAGAAGCCAGGGATTTCGAACTGGAGGGAATCAAGGAATCCTGCTTCTGGAGAAGGAATGAGAAGGGGCAAGAGAATCATCTTATTGCCTTTATTCCGCTGTTGGCCTGGTTGGCCCCACTGCAGGGCACAGGGCCAAGCTTTTGCACACTCACCCATGTTCTCTGTGCAGGCCAGTGCATGCACGCACGCACACACACACACACACTCACACACATCCCATCTCTGGCTCTGAGAGTCAGTCTCTGGGGGGCAAGGGGCTGATCCTCAGCCTGCCCCTGCCTGCCCTTTTATGACAGCACCAAGGGCGGGGGTGGGGGCAGGGCCCTCAGCCCCCAGAACAAGTCCCTGTGCAAACTGGAGGTGCCAGCTGGCTTTAGGATGGGGTGTCACATTTCCCCATTCCTGGAGTCCCTTCTTCCAGTTCCTGAGGGAGGGACTACTCTCTGCCTACCTGGGGGGCCAGACCCTGCCAGGGCTGGGTCCTGTGGAACCCAGGCTTACCCCCTCCCACCTGACCCTGCCAGGACCTCCAGCCTGAAGAATAGCCGAGTCTGAGGTTGTGGGGATCCCCCACTGGAGAGCAGGAAGGCCTGGGCCCCGAGGCATCTGGAGAGGGATCATCACCCTCTCTCCTAATCCATCTTCAATATGAAGAGGTTTGGGGCACACTTCCTAGGCAGGGAGCACAGGCCTGGAGAAGTCCTGGCTTGGGCCTTCCCCAAACTTCCATCTTCTGGGCCACAGCCTAAGGCCAGGCATCCAAAAGTCCAAAAGTCCCGCTGGCTGGTCAGAGTTCCTGTGTAGTCCTTGGGGGGGCACCCCCGTAGGAGCTGGGTGTCAGACCTGCACAGGCAGCGTCTGGTTCATCTGCAGCCGCATGTCCTGAATACTGCTGAGGATCTTCTTCTGGTGGCCAGCTAGGGTGACCCCAATCCGGAGCAGATCTCTGCAGTTGGAATAAGGGCAAGGTCAGTCCCTTCCCTTTTGCCTGCCACCCTGGGCACAAAACAGAGCCCTTTGCCTTGTCCCTGCAAATCACAGGTGCACTTACTCTGCAGTCATCTGGGCCACCAGGTCAAAGGATGCGAACCCTGCACTGACGAAGCTTTCCTTGTAGCGCCCCATCTTGATGGCATCCAGCCAGTCGCCCACTGTTGTGAAGGTTGTGTAATCTGGGACTGTGCGGTCCAGGAGGGGCTGTGACATGCTGTGGGAGAAGAGAGTGACCTGGTGAGTCCTGAGAGCAGGGGATGCAAGGATAGGGCACCTGGCTTGGTGGGAGTACTGACCCAGACTGGGCACTGGCGATGACCTTGAGGCTGGCAGCATTGCGAATGAGTTTGTCCAGGGTGTTGACAATCTGGGAGAATTTGGGCCTGAGGTTCCGGTCCCGCACCCAGCAGTCTAGCATAAGCTGGTGCAGTGCTGTGGGGCAGTCCATGGGTGGTGGCAGCCGATAATCCTGTTCCACAGCATTAATGACCTGGGCCAAGGGCAGGGAAACCCAGAGTGAGCCACCACTCCACTCCTCAGTCAGCTCCCACCTATCCAACCACTCTGGCTTGTCCCCCACTCACATCCTGGTTGCTCATGTCCCAGTAGGGTCGTTCTCCATAGCTCATGACCTCCCACATGACAATTCCGTAGCTCCAGACATCACTAGCAGAGGTGAACTTCCGATAGGCTATTGCCTCTGGGGCAGTCCAGCGGATGGGGATCTTCCCGCCCTGGTGAGGGGGGCACACGCCCTTCACCTTGTGACTCGAGGCTGCCCCCCAGCCCTGAGCCCTTGCCTGGTTGACCCCATCCCCAGATTCCCTCCCAGCTGCTTCCTGTACCAGGGAGCTGGTGTAGGTGGGATCAGAGGGGTCATCCTCCAGGAAGCGAGAGAGGCCGAAGTCTGAGACTTTGCAGACCAGGTTGCTGTTCACAAGGATGTTGCGGGCAGCCAGGTCTCGGTGCACGTAGTTCATCTCAGACAGGTACTTCATGCCAGCAGCAATGCCCCGCAACATGCCTACCAGCTGGATGACCGTGAACTGCCCATCGTTGAGCTGGGGACAATGAGGAGGCTCAGGTGGGCCTGTGGGTTCCCTCCTGGCCCATGGTTTGCTTGCCTACCCACCTGCCCTCTCCAAGTCCTCAGAGATCATACCTCATCTTCCTGTAGTCATGTCTAGAATGTACTGACTATATGTAGTATTAGGCTGCCTATTACATGTATCAAGCATTTTGTAGACAATATTTCATTTAATCCCCATGAGGACCCCGTAGCTTTTCCCCTTCCCATTTTATAACCAAGGGAACTGAGACGCAGAAAAGTTGAGTAACTTGTCTCAGGTCACACAAAAGGGCAGTCAGGATATGATCTCTGATTGTTCTGGCTCTGAAGGCCTAGCTATTTCCCTACACCATGCCACCTCAATAAATTTTTGTAGACTTTGAATAGGGTCTCTCTGACTTGCGGGAGATGACGATTGGCCTGACCTAGTTCTCTGTAGGGAAGAAGAGGAGCTGGGGCCGGCTCTTACCCGGAGGAAGGAGTCCAGTGCACAATTCTCCATGAACTCAGTGAGGATCATGACAGGCCGACTTTTGGTGACTACACCCTCCAGCCGGATTATGTTGGGGTGGTCGAACTGGCCCATGATAGAGGCCTCACTTAGGAAGTCCCGCCGCTGCCTCTCAGTGTAGCCCACCTTCAGTGTCTTGATGGCCACAAATACCTCCCGGCGACCAGGCTGTTTCAGCCGACCCCGGCACACCTCCCCAAACTCCCCTGCAAGACACAGGGTGCAGGTCATAAACTATTTCTGGAATCACCCCTGCAATGACCCAGGCTCTTCAGTCTTTTATCTACATTGTGCCCCAGAGGACTCACCAGCTCCAATCACCTCCTCGATCTTGACGCAGGACACATCTATCTCCTTGGCAAACTCCCGCACAGCCTCATTGGGGTCTTCGTAGGTAAAAGGGTCAATATAAACCTTCATTCCGGGAGCAACTGGAGGGAGAAGAGGTGGGTGTGAGAGAGTGACAGAGCTTCAGGCCAGACACGGGGAGGGGACTGCTCAATCTTCAACCTCAGGTCCAGAGACCCTGCCAGACAATCATCCTAGAGGGAGCATGTGCCACAACCTCCCTACTGAGCTCAGTCCCTGTTCTGAGCTCCGACCCTCTCCCTGCCCCAGACATGAGAACACTCAGGGACCACAAGGGCTGTCCACCCAGGATTCTTCTCCTAGTCTCCTCCTCCTCATCTCTCACCATGTTCAGACCTCTCTCAGATTCAGCCCTCCCCTGCTTCCCACTGCCTGACCTTGTCCAGCCTTCAACACTCAGACTATTGCAATAGCCTCCCAGCTGGGCTCTCTGCCTCTGGACTTTTCCCACCAAACTACCTGGCATCTTCCTGAAACAATACATCCATTGTCTTCCTCCACAGCTTAAAAGCCTTCCCAATTACCTGCGGTGGAGTCAAGCCCAAACTCTGCCCGCCTTTCACGACCCTCCAAGGGCTGGCCGCACTCTCCAGCCTGGCTTCCCAGCAGCTGTCAAGCAGTCCTCTCACGGCTCCTAGGCGGCCTCCTCACACCCTCCCACTTCCTTCCAGAGGCTCCTCCGGCTAAGGAATGTTCTCCCCACCTTTCCAATCCTGTTCATTCCAACCACCTCCTCCAGGAAGCTTTCCTCTTTGAATTCTTATGCCCTTGACCACAGGAGCAACTGACTTAACACTTAATTGTTCTCTAGTTGTTTCCTGTGTGCACACGCAAATACAGCATCTCCTCTTTCCCACAGAACAAACTGCTTTTGGGGTAGGGGTCAGATCTCTCTCAAACCTAGGACTAGCAGGAGTGACAGGGATGCTCGGGGTACCTGGAGCTAAGGTAGGGGTCAGGAAATGGCACCCGATTATAAGCAATGAAGTCACAAGCAGGGAAGAGCAAGCCCTGCGGGGCTCCAAGAGCTCAGGGAGGTGGGGACGTGGCACTCACTGTACTGCTGCAGCTTCTCGGTGTATTCCGCATCAGAGCTGTGCCGCTGCTTCCTGGAGGGACAGGGTAGAGGCAGGCCTGAGACAAGTCCCATAGCTCCCTTTGTTCAGGGGACTCTCTGACAGGGCAGAGTACACAGGAGAGGGCCCTGTGCCCAGCCACCTCTGGGTCTCAGGACAGGGACTGAGAGCTCCGTCAGTGTCTCAGGACAGGGTAAGGGAATAGGCCAGGACAATGACATGGGATGGACTGGGGCAGGTCTTTCTGGCAGAGAACCTGAGCCCAGGAAGGATGTGGCTCGGGTCTGGAGGGAGGTGGTGGTCGTTCTATGTGGCAGGAGGGCTCTAGGGTGTTAAAGGGAAGCTCCAGTCAACCTGTGGGAGCAGACATGGGTCTGGGAGTACCTGAGGCAGACAATAGCGATGACCACGACAGCCACCACGAAGACAAGCCCGGCAGTAGCGGAACCCACAATGAGCGGAAGCTGTTCCTGGAGGTGCTGGGCACCAGAGCCTGGAGACCGAGGAGGTGCTGGTGAGTAGAGGGCAGGAAAAGGCAGGCCAAAGCAGGGACAGGCACAGGGGGGCAATGTACCTCTTTCACTGGTGGTCTCAAACTCAGCCGGGCGGCTGTACTGCCCGTAGCCAGCAACGGTGCGGGCACGGACCTGGACCACATAGCGCGCGTCAGGCCGCAGCCCATCCAGCTGCACCGAGTTCTTCTGGCTGGTCACTGTGGAGGCGATGCCTTCGCTCTGCAATGTAGGAGGAAGGAGGCATCCTCAGGTGGATCCTGAGGCAAACTGGTCCTGTCCTCACCCAGGCCACCCTGTGATTCCCTCAGTACTGGAGGTTTGGCTCCCAAGGGCCCCTACGCTATCTGGAGGCCTGCCCATCTATCTCCTCCTGCCCATGGAGGCCCTGACCTTCTCGAAGTACTTCATTTCATAGTCCAGGATCACTCCATTGGGCCGCTCCGGAGGGGCCCAGGACAGGGTCAGGCTGCTCCCTGAGCTGCTGTGCAGGCGGAGCGTAGGCACTTCCGATGGGGCTAGGGAATAGCAGGCACTTACCACGGGTTCCTTGGGTCCTGACATCTTTCAGATCCAGTTCCCATGGGACCCCCGGAGGCCCCTTGGCAGATCCCAGGCAACAACAGTTCTATCCAAGGGAAGTTGACCCAGGCCCCCCTCCTGTGTCCCCTCCTCACCAGCCTGGTTGGTGGTGATATTCACAGCAGCAAATCGGGGTGGCAGCGGGCTCTTGCCAGAGACACCGTTGACTGCCTGGACCTCAAAGGTGTAGCGTGTGTGGGCCAGCAGATGGCTGATGTGGACCCGGCGCTCCGTCAGGCCCAGCTGCCGAGGCACAAACTCCACGTTGTCATCACAGCGTGAGCAGGTTGAGGGTCCCCCGACCGCGGGACCCCCACGGCACTTTTTGCAGATGACATTATACAAGAGGTCATCCCGACCACCAAGGTCCCGGGGCTCACTCCACTCGAGGATCAGTGAGGTCTCATTCACATTGGAGATCACACCCCTGGGTGGAGATGGCACCGCTAGAGGGAGGTAGAGAAAGCAGTGAGCAGGGGACCCTAGGCGTGCCCTTCAGCCCAGAGTTCCTAGACACTTGTCCTACCTTCGCTTTATAATCAGAATGCTCTTCTTAAATTATTTCCTGGGCAGGCTCCTGTTCATCCTTCAATACTCCACATGCAGTGTCACCTCCTCCTAGAAGCCTTCCTTGATTCATCCATTCCCCATCCTCTGCACTCCCATAACAATTCCTGGGCCATCTTCTAGCCCAGCTCTTACACATATGGTCATTACTTGTTTTCACATCTCTTTCTCCCGCCTAGTTGTGTGTTCCTCTATGAGTTCATTTTCTCTCCCACATCCCCCATACCCGGCACAATGCTCTGCACACCCAAGGTCAGAGCAGGGAGAAAGCTGTATACCAGGCTGCCCTAGGGTGTGAGGTCTCCTTCTTAGTTAGAGTTGGGCTGACAGAGCAGCAGTCCTATAACAGGAAGGATCGAGTGACTAGTGAGCTCCAGCCTGGCTAGGAGCTAAGGGGTGCTTATGAAATGTTGGTGGCAGGGATGAGCCAGCTGACCTCTTAGCTATACCATCTTGCATCATCTAGCCTCTGAGCCTTGGCTTTCCCATCTGGAAGATGGGGCTATTTGCAGTGATTGCTCAGGCCCTCCTAGGTGGGACCCTGGATGGAAGGCCTGCAGAGGGAGAGCCAGGACATGCGTTAACTCACTGGTACAGGCACTGTCTGCAGAGTCTGAGTCAGCGCGGTAGAAGTTATTGTGGCAGGTGCAGATGCTGGCGGCCGGTGAGGTGGTGCGGCTGTTGGGGGGGCAGGGGAGGCAAGGCCCCTCTCCCTGCTTTGCCTTGTAGCTCCCAGGGGGACAGGCTGTGGGTGAAAGGATGGTCACCTCCCTTGCTTGAAGACACCAAGCCTCTACACCTGCGTGAGGACCTGGCCCTTGCCCAGCCTAGGTCTTGGTCCCTCCACCTCCTAGATTGTGGGGGCGATGCTGGGATTGCCTAGCTCGGGCTGCAGCTACAAAAGGCCCTTTGGCCCATGGAAACCCATGTCAGCAGATTCCTCCCCGCCCCTTCCCCGCTCACCCCTACCTCGGGGCCTCACGGACAAGACGTCAGCCCTATCACCTGGATAGCCTGGGCTTGTCAAGACAAGGTAGAGAGAGAGAAGAGGAAGAGGAGGTGGATAAGGAAGAGACCACCAGCAGATTCCATCACCCTGTACTCTGCTGAAATGACCCCCCAACCCAAGATCTGGAAAAATCACTCCTGAGGACCCTCAAGGCCATCCTTCCACACCCAGAAAGTAGGGCCTCCTCTGCAGAGGCTGCCTAGTCTGACCTCTTCCGCACCCTCCAAAGGTAGGGGAACAGCTCCTTTCTGCCCCTGGGCAGGGGTAGGAGCTGAGGAGGGGTGAGGAAAGGAGGGGGGAAAAGCAGGCAGGAAGGCTGGGGTCACCTGGAGTTCAGAGGCCTCCACAAGGGGACTTGTCCCAAAGTGAACCCACAGCCCAGTGCCTGAACATCCCTTCTCCCCGTCTCTTCTCCTGCCATCTATACTTGGTTCCTTGGACATGAGCACTGTAGATTTCTGACATCTGGGATGGCATATTAGTTATTATTCAAATTGGAATATTTTGAGAGGGAAAGGGGGCACTTGGAATAATTATGTTAGTGTAATGGGCACGATCCAAGCTAAATAGACACACAAAGGTGTACCATCACCCTATCCACATGATGACCTCTGGGGTGTCTGCTGCATAATGCCAGGAGTTGGGGCTGCATCCTCCTCTGGGGCTTAATCTCCCCTCACGAAGGTGATATTCCATCCCAGTTCTTTGAGCCAGTGGGGGAGGGGGCAGAGGCCAGGCCAGCCTGGTTGCTATGGGAACCAGCGTGCATTTCCTGCCAGGGACCTGCAGAGTGTTAGCCCCTCTTCAGGCTGTCAGGCTCATCACTCCCACCCCCTGTCTTCACTTTGGAAGAGGAAGTCTCTGGCAGGTTCCCATAGAGTCGTGGACAGGGGCTGGTGGGATAACCCCAACCCGGCCTCACAACCAGGTCCACACACACAGCCCCCGCACACCAAGGGCTGTGGCAAGGGCCATCTCCCACACCTTAAAGCCATGACTGCAAGCCCCAGGGAAGAGAACTGGGCAGAGGGAATAGAAGACAAGGCCCTCGGGCACCTTGTCCTGCATGCTACACCCCTGGAAGAGTCGTCAGAGTCAGGACCCATATTCCCTAGCTGTGAGGCCTTGAGTACAGAACTGCTCTGAGACTTGAATTCCTCGTTGGTGAAATAGGGAGATAATGGGAATCCACCTTACGAGGTTGTGGTGAGGGTAAATGAGAGCTCCACGTGAACGAGTTTTATAACTGGAAAGCCTAGTACGTTGTAAGGTCTGTGAGGCGTGGCTAGCCTCCTAAACTCCTCATGTATAAAATGAGGACCCAACAAGCCCTGTCCTCCAAGCATCCCTGTGCTTACCACAGGCCAGGCCAGGGCAGGATCGCTCACTCACACCTCACCACAACCCTAGGGATCCTCAGGGCCAAGGAGTCCTCATGCCCCTGTTTTGCACAAGGAAATCAAGGTTCAAAGAGTTAAATACCTTGCCCAAAGTCACACAGGTAGAAAAATGTCAGAGTCAGGACTCAGGATTTGAGGGGGCTGAGCCCCTGAATATTGTGCCATATACACCACTTTCCAAGGAGACGAGCCATAAAGAAAGAGGGCCAAGCACGAGGTGCCCACAGCCCTTCTCCTCTCAGCTCTGAAGCCCATGTAGAATTTCCAGGGTGAATCATGCTGAGATCAGGACAAAGCAGGCACCTCCGCCAGTCTCCTAAGTCTCTGCCCAGGTTCTCCAAATGCCTGCTTGTCAAGGATTTTCTGTGCCTCTCTTCCTCTCTCTAATTTCATTCCCCCCCCCCCCGCCCCCTGCAGTGCTGGGTATCAAACCCAGGGCCTCATGCATGCTAGGTAAGTGCTCTGCCACTGAGCTACATCCCCAGCCTACATCCCCTTCTTTCTTTTCTCATCCTTGCATCTCTTCTCATTCTCTCTCCCATCTCCCTCCTTGCCCCACATTCTCCACATCTGATACCCACTCTTGTCTCTCCTCTCTCCACCCTACACCAAGGCCAGACTTTCTAGTCAGATAGGAAGCGTGACTGTGGCCCAGCCCTCCCTGCCCCTCCTACCCCAGGCCAGCTCCCACTCACGGCGGCACTGGGACTCCTTGGCAGCTGGCTCATGGCCAGTGGCACAGGTGCAGGCACCCACAGGCACCATCCACTCCCCGTCGCCATTGCAGTAGAGCTTGAGGGGCACCGACACCTCCACAGCATTAGCGATGCAGGTGCCAGGAGCAATGACCAGCGAGGTGGGCTCGGCCCCAGTGAGGGTCTCAGGGAAGAGCGCGAAGCCTGCAGTGGTGGATGCACACTTCTTGTAGAAGGCGCGCACGGAGATGAGCGACATGCAGGCACCTTGGTCCTGGAAGGCCAAGTAGAAGCCAGCCTTGGAAAGTGGCCCGAAGCTGCGCACCTTGGTGTTGACCCGACCCGCATCAAGCCGTGAGAAGCTCTCATCCGGTGCAATGGTGTCCACTTTCACGTAGGGGTTCTCCATCCAGAAGGGGGAGGAGGCCGAAGCCACGTCACTGTCAGCCTCATAGTAGAAGAGGTTGAAGGTCTCCTTGCAGGAGCCAGGGATGTTGGGGATGCTATTGCAGTCCCGCACAGTGAACTTGAGCTCCACGTAGACCCGCTGCACATCCCGCCTCCAGATGAATCCGGTGCGAAGCCAGTTGTTCTGGCTCGACTCATGCACATTGCACACCTGATAGGTGCGGATGGGGTTCATGGCCTCGTCGTAGCCACTCACCTCCTCCCACTGTGCACAGACCAAGTGAAAAAGACAGAGTGAGCACCGACATTTCCCAAGTGCCTTACCACATACCCAAATCTGCTATCTTGACTTCACAAAGATGCTTCCATGTGAGTGGCTGAGCACAGACTATGAGTTCAGATCCCATCTCTTTGCTTGGTATGTGACTAACTGTCTTCGTCTTCCTATGCCTAGCTTTCCTCATGTGAAACATGGGGGCAATAGAAGTGTGTATGGAATAAGTGTTTTCAACTGAATCAAGTACCTAAAACAAGGCTGGGAACTTGGTAATACTATATAAATATTAGCTATAATATTTCTTATCTTTAGGCATCAGTTTCATCATCTGTAAAATGGGGTTGATTGGAATTAAATGAGGTTATGAGGAATTAAACCACCCAGGACATGTAATGCACTTGTTAACAGTGCGTGACAAAGAGGAAGCATTCAATGAATACTGGCTGTGGCCACTACCAACACATTTAATCTTCACAAGGACTCCACGAGGAGGGGCATCTGTTGTCCGCACTGTAGAAACAAGGAAGTCAAGGCTCATGGGACAGAGAGATTTTCTCAAGCTACAGTTGTGCTGGTGAGTCCAGGGCCTGCAGTGCCATCATACCCCAGGGGTCTAGGGCTTAGCCCAGCCATGAAGGCCATCGAGGGAAGTTCTTTAGGATATTGTAGATGCCCTGGACTATAGGAATTTAACAGTGAAGAAATGGAGGCTCAGAAAAGTAAACTGCCTTGCTCAGGGGTCACATGGCAAGTTAGAGATCTGAAACTAAGGTCTCCTGGTCCCTAAGCCATCATCTTCCCAGGGACCTGGAAGGAGGGAAATGATCAGGAGGGATAAAGGGAAGGGCTGCCAGGAGGGGGAGGGGAAAGCATAAGGATCAGGCTGCAGACAAGCTGAGGGGCAATGGGACAAAGACAGTGCGTGGAGGAGGGCACAGGCAAGCAGAGAGCAGAGATAAAGCAACCACAGAGAAGGAGCACCAGGCCCAGAAGGTGACAAGTGAAGAGGAAGGGGATGCCACAGGAGGTGAGGGTGACAAGTGAAAGCAGAGGCAGCCCCTTTCCAGGTCCTAGAAGGGGGCATGGATGCTGGGGGGAGGGTGGTGGCTTAATGACAGTAAAAACTCAGGAAAGATGAGGAAGTCCTACCCCACTTTCTGGATGAGATGTCCATGCCAACTCAGATGTCACCCATTTTGTGTCCATGAGGGTCTCTGGGGAAACAATAGAAGAAAAAGGCAGGGAGCCAATCTCAGGATGAGGAGGAAGATAAAGTCACCCAGAAACAGCCATGACATAGGAGACCAAGGTATCCCCACCAGGTACCACTCCCTCAAATCCCCCAAATCCCAAGCTCCCTGACTCTAGAAGAGACCCTGCCATGAAATGTCATCCTGCCCAAAGATGTCAGGTCCAGCAGGCTGGGGGTGGCTGTCTGCAGCTGACCTCAGGCCTGGGTTAATGAGGCAGGAGCAGAGGCCGTTCACACACCTACGGGGCTCCGCTAATCTCCACACAAAGGGGCCGACAGGGCCTTTATCGTGGAACAAAAGGCTGTGTGCTTCAGACCCTGGGCCCTGGCTTCCCCTGACTCCATTCCCAACACAAAGGCCCAGCCCCACACACTGCCAGGGGAAGAGGAGCACAGGGGAGGGGGGCAGTCCAGAGCCAGCTCCCACCCAGCCACCTATGGGGATGGGGCAAGAATGCTCTTCCAGGGTGGGTGGAGACCACCAAGGCCCAGAACCAGCTCCTAGCGAGTGCTGCCCGCAGTACTTGGCAGAAGGCACTGCTGCTCTGTCCCTTCTATAGAAAACTGATGGCTGGATAAAATAAATGTATGGCTTATGGTAAAACTGCTAGGGCTTGGGGCAAGGAGTTGGAGGGTGGTTCAGATTCAGATCTAGCTGACTCTATAACTGATCCCTTGTACTCAGACTGCAGTGTGAGTACAAGTATGTCCCTCTGTAATAGAGGGACACAAGGAAGCCTGGAGAAGTCCTATGCATGCCAATCGAGCTGTTACCTCCTCCAGGAAGCCTTCCTTGACCTCTGCGTCAGTGTCAGAGACGCCCTCCTCTGTGTATCAGGGCCAAGGGCTTGGCTGCAGTGCCTATCCTGTGTTCTGAGCTGTGGATTTTAGCCTGTTTCCCCTTGCTCAGTCGTAGAAGGAGTCCATTAATGTCTCTGACATAAACTTGCTCCCCTAGGAAGCTGGCTCTGGGCTCTTGGCTGGAAAACTCTAAGTTGTTTAGAGCCTTGCTAAGTAGCTGAGGCTGTTCTCAAACTTGTGATATAGCTCAATGGTAAAGCCTCCCTGGATTCAACCTCCAGCACCAAAACAATCAAAAGAAAGAAAGAATGAGTGGATGAATGAAAAAAGAAAAAAAAAAAACCCTTGAGTCTCTGAAAGACAGTGTGACCCCAAGATCAGACTTAGGAACTGGAAAGGGAGGGAAGAGGTCTCAACTCCTTTCCTGGAGCCTGGGAGACAGGGCAGCTGATAGTTCTCCCTTCAACTCCAGGCTAGAATGGGCCAGGGCCACCCTAGAACTTCTGGAGGCTCCTACACTAACAGTAAGGGCATCTGAGGATCCCTGAGAGGAAAGACTTTCAAATCCCACAGCGTCTCGCTGAGGGTGGTGGAGGACCCAGTAGTGGACAGGGCATCTGTGGCCCTGGCCATCCTTGAAATGTGAGAGGGGTAGGGGCTGTGGGCACAGTCATTCACTGGAGGGAGTGAGGCTCCCCCTCCTGCTGCAGCAGCAGCCTGTCCCTGGAGGGCTGGGCAGCAGGGTGGGCTGTCCCAGCCTCCTTGATGGTGGCCTGACAGGCCCCTCTAGCAGACACACAGACACAGACATTCAGCAGGGAAGCCCTCTAAAGAAGCAGAGATGGGCATCAGTAGGGGCTCGGAGACAGGCAGGCTGAGCAGGGGCCTAGCTGAGACGCAAGGTGGGCAGCCCGAGCTGAAGGGAGGTGCAGAGCCGGCTGTCTGCAGGGATGGCCGGCGGCGGACTACAAAAGGCAGTGAGATGGAGAGACAAGGAGGCCCGAGGAGACAGAGACAGAGAGGGAGATTGCCAAGTGGCCTCTTCCCCAGCCGGCAGCCTGGAGTATTCCTGTCCCCGGGAGCAGCCGAGCCAAGCACACCCCCTCCCCCAAGTCAGCCAGCCAGCCAGTCCGCCTGCTTGTCTGCCCGCCGCTGCCGCCCGCCCGCCAGAGCAGGCAAGGGCTCCCACCGCTCCCTCGCACTGCCTCCCTCCTCCCTCTCCCTCACTTCCTTCTGCTCAGCCTGTGCCAAACCCATCTGGAACTGTTTAAACCCAAATATTCAGCCCCCTCCCCCCTCCAGCCAGATTCCTCCACAGTTTAAAACAAGCCCCGCGCTGGCTCAGGGAGGAGGGGAGGGGCGCGGGAGG